>JAALXK010000429.1:0-45888 GCA_012977745.1 Fusarium anguioides | reverse complement strand
ACCACTTACGCCGCTTACCCTCAGTACCTAACCCCCCTGCTCTTCTCTCCAAGTCAAACCCCCCTGCCCACCAGGCCCGTCCTTGGCATACCCCTGTACCCCCGTACCGTGCCTAGCGTACCTGCCCCCGCCGCCAGTCAACCTGACCGACCGCACCTTCCTTACCTCACGCAGGTCACAGGTGCTGCCCGCCGAATAATAAGTCGGGACAGCCCTCATACATCTAAGCGCCCATTCTAAGCCCCCCATCTCTCCCTTGACCGTCAAATTTCTGCTATATACCACAAATATTCTCCCATACTGCTCTTTATTCCCGATCAGTTCTTTTTCATCTCTACTCTTTACTCTGCGTTCGATTCTGCTGTGGTTCTTCGCCCTGCAACGACAACCATGTCGTTGAAACAGGTACAGTCCTCCAATTCTCGTCCTCAGAGATTTGTATGTCTTGAAGTCAGCCCACTAACTCAATTGTGTTTTTCCAGGAAATCGAGACTTGGGTGGCAGCCCTGGGCCGCTACGATAACAATGAATTCGAAGAATCTCTCAACGAGTTTGGAAAAATTGGCGATACTAGCAAGATCCTCTTCAACATGGGCGTGATCCATGCCACACTCGGCGAGCATGAGAAGGCTGTAAGCAACCCTTTAAACATGGCACTTACTTCAACATGTGTTAACTGTGCTTCATTAGGTTGAGAGTTACCAACGAGCAATTCGACTCGACCAATACCTCGCCGTTGCCTATTTCCAGCAAGGCGTCTCGAATTTCCTTCTCGGCGACTTCGAAGAGGCTCTTGCCAACTTCAACGACACCCTCCTCTACCTTCGTGGTAATGCCATGATCGACTACGCTCAGCTAGGCCTTCTATTCAAACTCTACTCTTGTGAGGTGCTTTTTAACCGAGGTCTTTGTTACATCTACCTGCAACAGATGGAAGCTGGTATGCAGGATTTCTCGTACGCTGTGAAGGAGAAGGTGGTGGAAGACCATAACGTTATAGATGACGCTATTCGAGAACAGGCAGAGGTTTGTGAACACCCTTTATTTACTCTGGTGCTTGCCTGACTTGATTAGGGCTATACTGTCTTCTCAATCCCCGTGGGAGTTGTCTACAGGCCCAACGAAGCTAAAGTTCGAAACCTCAAGACAAAAGATTATCTTGGTAAAGCCAGACTCGTCGCCGCCTCAGACCGTGCCAATGCTTTTACTGGATTTGCTGGTTCTGAGATCAAGAATGTAAGTCATTCTCATCACATACATGCTAAAAGCCCATCAGCTAACACCCTTTAGGCTGGCAAACTGGAAGTCAAGGATGACCGGCCTGCTGATAACATTTCTTTTGCTGCCACAAACCTCGTCAAGCCCGGTCTCTCATCTCGGAGGCAACAATCAGAACCTCCTAACAACCGAAATGTATTTCCGCCAACACCCCCACCTGAGAACGAGCGCCCATCTCGTGGTGCTTCTGTACGCGGTGGCAAGCCTCAGTTGGCTAAACTCAACATCCAACAGGCCGAGCCGAACCGCCGGTATGA
This sequence comes from Fusarium anguioides, assembly GCA_012977745.1. Classification (NCBI taxonomy): domain Eukaryota; kingdom Fungi; phylum Ascomycota; class Sordariomycetes; order Hypocreales; family Nectriaceae; genus Fusarium; species Fusarium anguioides. The sequence continues at coordinate 44,353 of JAALXK010000429.1, read as the reverse complement.
GAAAGCAGCTTCACCGCCAGATGCTCGTAATCGGCCAATGCCCGCAAGGTCAGCATCAACTGCCAGTGGCAGAATGATGCAGAGGGAACCCCAGCCTCTTCAGCTCAGACCCAGACAGATTCCCGAGGAGACAGGATCGCCAGAGGATGTCTATGCAATGTATCAGGGGAACGACGGTTACAGAAATTCAAGGGGTTCCACTGGCAGTCGACGACAGAGACAGCCACAGTATTCTGAGGAGGAAGATGGTTCAGATTACGATGGTACCATCAACGAAAATGACTTCGAAATGATCGGTCAGCGCCGAGGTCCAGGCTCTGTTCGTGGCAGCCGTCGACCAGACATCACAAAGATCAGAGTCAAGGTCCACGCTGATGAAGTCAAGCTCATCATGATCGCTCCTGATATCAAATTCGAATCACTGGCCGACAAGGTCCGCGATAAGTTCAGTATCCGACGACGTTTCAAGATCAAGGTCAAGGACGAGGATATGCCCAATGGAGATATGATTACCGTGGGCGACCAAGATGATCTTGAGATGGTCATCGACAGTGTCAAGGAGGAAGCAAGAAAACAGCGAGCAGAGACTGGCAAGATGGAGGTATGTGGATGTTTCTTTCCTTTAGTGCTGCAACTGATCACTAACATCATCATAGATTTGGATCTTTCAACTTTAGACATATACCCTGGCAGCGCGCATTTACATTTGGATATTTATGAATTTTCTTCACGGGGCAGTGGTTCATGACTTGACGGAGAAGTCTTCAGTAACGAACCTTTTCAGTTCTATGGCATCTAGCCATTATCTTAATCTTGTATTTTTTTTTCAAGGCGTGTGTGTCACGACCAGCATACCAAGGGTTTCAAGCTAGAAGGCAGCCGGAGTCTGGGGTCTTGGATTTCTACCTATCTAATCGATCATATGAGGGGGGCCAGAGAAAAGAACTAGGGGAGACCCAAGGGTTCATATTTAACATCAATGATGACGTTACGACACCATACCAAATGTTTTCGTGTGAAGTCTACAGTTGGTCGTAAATAGGGGGCTTCAGTTTTTCCATCCAAACCCCCAGTTGAACTCGCACATAATAATACAGCTATTGTACAACCCATCTCTAATTTTATCCAATGCCCAGTTCCGGATGTCGCAGTAGCCCTATCAAGTAGATACCTGAGTATGTCTCTGGCGAATACGTTCGGCCTTCGAGGCTAGAATAGCTTTTTCATCAAGCCAGTCTTGACGTAAAGCTGGCCCACCAGATTCCAGTTCATCAAGCAGGGAGCGCACGATGTTAGCGCGGAATCGCCACTCCTCCCGACCCAACACGTTGAATAGAATGCGAGATGACTTGCCCACAGCTTGTGAGTCACCAATGGCAATTAGGCGAAGGATAGCATGCAGGTTGGGTGTCTCGTCAGAGGGGATACTGTCAAAGAGGCGGTCAAGAGCCGTTTCCCAGTCATCTGTTTCGACAAGTTTCCTGTTGACCAAATCGATGAAGTCTCGACATGGAGGTTGAGTAGCGATGGCCGCACGGTGGATTTCAAGAGGAGGACGCCAGAAGAAGTATGGTAGCAGACGTGCCAAGTTAGCAACAGATGTGTACCGTACAGTTTCTTGGAGGATGATGTTCAAAGCGTATGACTGAGATGATTCTGATGAAACCATGGCTGGAACAGGAGTTAAAGGGCCAGGCCAGTAGAGCGAAGTGCCTGTTGGTCGGATGGGCATATGATCTCCAGAAATGGACTTAGAGGAGGCGGTTATAGCATGGACCTGGTCAACAAGAGGAATCACAAGATAATCTCTTATGAGACTTTGCTCGCGAGGAGTGTGTTCGATGATAGGTGTTTTTGCAAGGAGGTTTCGATATTCGTGCTGGAAAAAGTCAAGCTTATCTGGGTTCAGTTTGATACCGCCTCGGGTGAATTTGTAAGTCAGCTAATTCGCAAGTCAGTAAACCTATCATATAGTATTGCTGCCAGAGAATAGCTTTTGCAAGAGCAACTAACGTTTTCGGCAACATCAGCAAGAGTACGCGGTGTTTTAGCATCTCTTTTCAATGAGGCGCCTAGGTTGGCAAGCCACGCTTGTAGAGCCATGGGAAAGACGTTTTGTTCCATATACATTGACAAGTTGACACTGTCGTCACGTTTGCTGAGCTTAGATCCGTTGTTGCTAACGAGAAGTCCCAGATGAGCAAAGGTCGGGGGTTCCCAGCCAAAAGCCTCATATAGAGCCAGATGTTTGGGTGTTGAGATGAGCCATTCCTACCAAAGTGTAAGCAAGAGTGTCACTACTTCAGCTTCCTACATTAATTACCTCGCCACGGATGACATGCGTGATTTTCATGAGATGGTCATCAACCACGTTTGCAAGATGGTATGTAGGATAGCCATCCCTCTTCATGAGCACGAAGTCTTCCTCAGGCTCTTTCTTCTGAAAAGGCCCATATATGGCATCCTTGAATTTAGGTGTACCAAAGCGGGCGGAGTCAAGTCGAACAATGTGGTCCTCGCCCTTGGCAGCTCGCTCATCAGACTCGGAGCGCGGGATGGAGCGACAAGTGCCTGGGTAAGCAGTGGACTTGCCAGCGTCATGGAGGGCGCGCTTTTGGGCCTCGAGGGTCGAGTGGTCGCAGAAGCAGCGGTAAGCTGAACCATTTTCAATCAGGGTTTGGGTATGTTCTTTATAGGTCTCGAGACGTTCCGACTGAGTACAGTTGTGTCAGTGTCAGGTCCAGTTTAAGGTGAAGATGAGTGTACCTGACGATAGGGGCCATATGGACCACCTTTATCGGGACCTTCACTCCATTCGAGTCCGGCCCATTCGAGATCTTTGAAGATACGCTCCTCAGCGTCAGGGACTAGACGGTTCTTGGAGCGGGTTAGCATGAGTTACTACAAATCGAAGACCTGCTTATCCAAGTCTGACCTGATCAGTATCCTCAATCCTTATGATGAAGTCACCACCCTTTGTAGCTTTTGCGACCAAGTTATTGAACAAAGCAGTTCTCAAGGAGCCCAGATGTAGGTACCCAGTGGGTGATGGTGCAAAGCGTGTACGAATTGGCTTGTCGGCTGATTGACCAAGGATGTATCGTTGACTCGTTTCTCCCCCCTTGCTTTTGGTCTCGTTTGCGTTGATACTTTGGCTCCGTTTCTTCAAAGCTGCCAATCTCGAAGGCTTCTTTATAGATCGATAGTCTTGCTTTGCTTGCCTATTCAGGTCTTCAGAAAGACTTGGAGATGCCAGTGTTTCAGAATTTTGATCATAGTGTTGAACAGCTGAGTTTGAGAAACCTCGACGAACTAATGGCGTTGATCGGTTTAGAAGTTGAGACCGAAAAATGTTCCTCGTAGGCCGTGTTGAGCGGCTTAATAAGGGTCTCATTTTGAGAATGTACCACTCATGACAAGCTACCTAATAAATGAGTGACTGAGTGAGTGAGAGTCATCAGACTAGACTCATGAGATTGTGATTCTGTGGCGGTGCACCATATGACGGTGTGCCTACCCAGATAGGTGTGGCACGCCGCGATAAGGAATTTCTTATCAGTAGTAGACGAGAAACCCTGAAGTTTTAGTCAAACATCGATGGATACCCGTCTATGGAGGGGTAGATTTTCAGATGGAAGCAATGAAAGTCACCCAGGAAAACCCTGATTGGTGCTTAATGTTTGATTGCTGTTTGATTGCTGATAAATAAATCTATCCACGTACGAAGCAAGCAAGTAAAAATAATGGGTTGTGATAGTTACTAATGTGATTGGAATGCCAGGCGTCAATGAACATGACGCATTCATTCAAGGGAAAGGAAGGGCAAACACTGAGATAGACTAAATAGACAGATTATTGCAGTTTTATTGTGCTTGTCTTCACCGTGTAATAAAAAGTTCAAGTTATATCTTGGGTGCCAAATCTACCCATCCTTAAATAAGGCTGAACATAAGGTATCTAATTTACCTACTACAAACTTTTCTTTTTTCTATCTTTCGTCTTTCCTCCAGTTACACATTCAATACCCCGCGCTCCAAATCCACGCCAAAAGATTTTCTACGGGCCCCTGCTCCTGCACTCAGCCACCTAACAGAGTTGATCGACGGAGCGGACCAATTCTTCATCCTGCATTACATTACAGTACATACATACAAATCAGTATCTAACCTACTTTGAAGTATCTCGGTATCCAAGATGGATGAGAATCCCTTCAACGCTGGCGCCCCAGGTGCTGAGGAGATCGATCTTTATGGTAAATTCCAATCCTCAGATTTACCCGCTTGTTGCTATCGCCAAAAATGTGGCGGCTGATAAGCAAGGCCTGCTTGGCTAACTCACTTGACTGCTAGAACTCCTCGAGATCGACAGAACTGCCACACCAGATCAGATCAAGAAGGCTTACCGAAAGGTACGTGATCGCGCGCGGCTACACACATAGATGTTGTATGACATTTTCTTACAAAATCCAAATAGGCCGCTCTCAGGTACCACCCTGACAAGGTCGCCGAAGAGCATCGAGAAGAGTCCGAAGCCAAGTTCAAGGAAGTCACGCAAGCCTACGAAATCCTCAGCGATGAGCAGAAGCGCGAGCTCTACGATGTCCATGGCATGGCTGCATTCGACAAGTCCCGTGGTGGTCCTGGAGGCCCTGAAGTCGACCTCAACGATATCCTCTCACAGATGTTCGGCTTCGGTATGGGTCCCGGAGGCCCTGCAGGCCCCGGAGGTCCTCGCCGACCTAGACGCGGTCCTGATGAGGAGCAGGAATACAAGGTGACGCTTGAGGAGCTCTATCGTGGCAAGACTGTCAAGTTTGCTGCCAATAAGCAGGTACTTTGCGGCCAATGTAAGGGTTCTGGTGGTAAAGAGAAGGCCAAGTCCTCATCTTGCGAGCGTTGCAAGGGCAACGGTATCGTTGAGGCCTTCCGCCAGATCGGTCCCGGTATGATGCGACGTGAGACCGTCATTTGCGACCACTGCCAGGGCGCTGGTCAAGTCTTCAAGGAGAAGGACCGCTGCAAGAAGTGCAAGGGCAAGCGAACCACACAAGAGAAGAAGGCCCTCGAAATTTACATTCCTCGAGGCTCCATGCAGGGCGAGCGTATCGTTCTTGAGGGTGAGGCCGACCAATACCCAGATCAGACTCCCGGCGACATCGTCTTCACCTTAGTGGAGGAACCCCACGACGTCTTTACCCGCATCGGCCACGATCTGTCAGCCGAGCTGAGTGTGTCGCTTGGAGAAGCTCTGTCAGGATTCTCGAGAACAGTCTTCAAGCATCTTGACGGACGGGGCATTCACCTCGAGCGACCTCAGGGCAAGATCCTGCGACCAGGTGACTACCTCAAGGTTCCTGGCGAGGGTATGCCCATGAAGCGTGGGGAGACTAAGGGTGATCTCTACCTGATAGTCAAGGTCGAGTTCCCCGAGGACGGATGGCTGAAGAGCGAGTCGGAGTACGAAACTCTGCAAAAGATGCTGCCCCCTCCTCCTGCGAACATCGAGGCCGATGAGGTCGATGAGGTTGAATACGAGGACGACGCCGATATTGAAAAGGTAAGTTGGTTGATCTGAGGTCACATATGAATTGGTAGCTAACCTGATGATAGATGGGTGAGCATTCGGGTGATGGACGATTCGGTGCTGACTGGGAAGACGATGAGGATGACATGGGTGACGGTCAGGCTCAGTGCCAGACCCAGTGATCGCAGACTTCTTTCTATCGCAAGAAAAGGGAGAAGATGACCAGATACGCAAAGTTTCTGGTCTTGATTAATGAAGTGACGACTATCTTGGGATCAGGGGCCGGTTTGACACTGCCACGGCGAGGGCGGTGCTCTGTCGCAGGTCCGCCCACCAACACGAGAGCCAAGGTCAGAGAGAGGGCTCTAGGGTTATACCAAAAGGAGAGACGGCTGAAGACTGTTCGTTTTGGAAACTGAGATCCAGAACGGTATCATACCATATCATACCAGACCAGACCAGACCAGACCACTCTTGGAATCAAGAAGGGACAGGTCTCACTCAAGAAGGCGGGAAACGTCGTTGATGGGAGATTACATGATTGATAGATAGATATTTGCGCATAAACGTATTGTAGAAATGCGACTTGAACTTCTGAACCAAATAAGTCATGGGGATATATTTCTAAACAAGAGTGAGACAAAGGAAAGAAGCCGTGGGAAATTTCATGCAAGTCACAGGTAGATAGGTGGGCCCACCACCTCTTTGGACACACACTCAGCCGAATCAACTTACACCAAATAACCTCATCACAGTTGATCCTTTCCCTTACCTTGAGAACTGTTCGATATACTAGATTTGAGGGCCTGGGTTTTATAACATGTTATCCTCATGCCTATCTTATTTGGAATTTGCAGTTCTAACTCTGACTGTCTGTCTATCGTGACCATCCACCCACTACTCACTCAAACACCTCGAGGGCATAATCGTGATTGAAGAGAACTGGTACTTCTCCCCTGATCTGGCTATCTTATAGAGCCTCCGGCAGTTATATCATACCACCACTCTTACCTAGACAGCTTTTGATACCGAAATGATATAAGATTATGGATGGAGTAGGACCTCATATGCATCAAGACCCCACCCCCGCCATTTGACGTAATATCGAATCGTGACCACTCAAGCTAGCACTTGGGTTAGTAACCTTCCTCCTTCAACATCCTTAGCTCAAACTCCAATAATGTCTCGCAAAGGCGTAGGCCTCGCGGCCTTTGACCGCTCGCGTCTCACATCTGCACAATTCGCCTCGCATGGTTCCTCTCTGCGCGCCAACAACGCTCAAGCTCTCGAAACCCAACTCGCCGTGTTCCGCTCCCTCCTCCAACAGTTCGCAAACACTCATGCCCGCGACATTCGTTCCGATCCAGCCTTCCGCGCTCAGTTTGCTCGCATGTGCGCTGCCATCGGTGTCGATCCCCTTGCTAGCAGTAACAGCAACAGTAGTTCCGATGGGAGTTCTATATGGGCGCAGTTGCTAGGAAAGACGGTCAACGATTTTTACTTTGAGCTCGCTGTGCGTATAGTCGAGGTCTGTGGTGCTACGCGTGGAGAAAATGGCGGACTTATCGGGTTAACTGAGCTGAGGGAGCGTGTTGCTGCGGGACGTATGGATGGAGCTGATCCTATCGCTGACGACGACGTTCGGCGCGCAGTGCAGACCCTTGCTCCGCTTGGCGGCGCATATGCTGTTGTACGTGTTGGTCGCAAGGAGTACGTGCGGAGTGTACCTCGTGAACTCAACGATGACCAAGTCTCAGTTGTCGAAGCAGCGCAAGTCCTGGGTTATGTGAGCGTTGGCATGTTGAGGGATAACCTGAGTTGGGACAGAGCACGTGCCCGAACTGTGATAGATGACCTGGTCGCGGGTGGTATGTTGTGGGTTGACAAACAGACAAAGGGTGAGTGGGAGTATTGGAGTCCTGGATTCATGGCCGAATCCACTGGCCCAGATGAGGGAGATTGAGATACGCCCAGGCACCGGCCCACCATTTCTTCGAGAGGGTTGCCAAGCTCACCCAGTAGCATCATCGCCGCTTCCAGCCAAAGAGCTGGAGTCCCTCCAACACATATTCGATGTGAGGCATCTGTCCTGTCTCAATCCTTCATGCTGCCAGACCTCCGGACCAGCTTCCACCAGTCCAATAGGTTCTCCAAACTACAGGGTGTTTCACACTCTGCAGACCAACTTAAGACCATGATAAAGGCGTTTAATAATGCCCGAGGATCGACAATGCTACAGTGCCGACAAAGGTTACAAGCCCTGTGGCCTCTCACTCATATATCATAGACATAGGATCATTCACTCATCAGAACAATTGTTTACATAGATTCAAATTAGGCTTAAACAGAAACCGCCCAGATAATTCTACTATAGAAGGTGTATAAAAAAGATAAATACTAGTTCATTTCATTAACCAGCAACTCGCACATACAAACATACACACGTCTTGCTAATTTCACCTTCACATCACCCTCGTCCTTTGCCAAAAATCTCTTGTAGATACATGTTCAACAGCCTGAGTTCAGGACGGGCACCGGTCCTACTCACCCCCTCATCTCGGGTATATACTTGTCAAGCGACACTGCCCATCCGAGCCTGGGTTTGATTTCGTCCACCCGCCGCCAAGAAGTCGTCGTTTTTCGCTCGCTCACTCTCTCCTTAATCACTACATTTCCCTCCTCTTCGGTTGCTTTTGCCGGTCCTAATGCCGTCTTCTAGCTGTCTTCTTGGTGTGGGCTGAGCCCGGATCGGCATTTGAGATGGAGTCGCTTAGTAGGGAGGGTTGGGGCCACCCATGCCAGGAGGAGGGTAGTCATCAGGGCGGCCTGGGCGCATATCACCAGCGTTGGATCGGCGGTCGTCACCGAAGTGCTTCTTGCGGAGAGCTGCGAGACGCTTCTTCTTGGTGATGGTGTTGATGTAGGTGCCGATAATGAAGGACACAATGTTGAAGAAGGGAACCCAGAGCTGGTCAGGGAGGAACTTCTGGGCGAAAGCCAGACAGATAGGCGAGGTGATCCACGAGACCCGCATCACCTTCCAGAAGCCAACCTTGACGGTAGCGCGAACCTGGTGGTAGGTGCGAGCGCCAGCAATGAGAGCCATAGCGACGAGGTAGACGCTGTTCTGGATAGGAGCGATCTAGGGGTTATGTTAGCGACTGATGAATGATGCAAAACTGGGTCCTTCAAATCTCGCTCGAGTTGCGCTTCCAAATATTTCTCCCGAGATGTGAACATATTTCAATCACCTCGTTCGCAACTGAGTACGCAGTTCCTCCTCCATCTGAAGCCGTCTATCCCCATCTCTTACGCGCAGGACCTGAGCAGCTGAAGAGGTAGTTCATCACTTACAATGAGATTGCTGACAAGAATCTGCAGGATCTTGGAGCGCAGGCTGGTACGGCCCTTGAAAGCCTTCTGGAGTGCCCAGATGAGGAAGTGGCCTAGAGGAGCGCTGATCAGAGCGCCATAAGCGGCCATCTTGGGGACACGAGCAGTGAAGTAGTTTCCATGCTTGTTGCGGTCCTTGGCAAGCCATGAAGCGACCAACTCCTGTGTGCCGGCAAGAGTACCGGCAGTGAGCATCTTGGTTCGAAGAGGATTGTCCTCAAGCTCCTTGATGTAGGCCTGTCAAGTCGTTAGTCTCGGTCAATGTTATTTTTCTCTGGGATCCAGTGGAGCCATGGCAACATAGCTTGGGAAAGTAGCTTATGCTCATTCTGACTTTGGTATCCTGAGCAAATCGGGTGTCCAACGTACCGCCAGATAACCCTTGGTGCCGGCATTCTTCAGACCACCTGTCAGGGCTGTACCAATGACAGCAGAGACAGGATGGTGGCCCTTGGTTCCGGGAATTTTGCCAGCCTCAGCTTGGTCAAGCATTTCGCCCATCTTCTCGGTGGCATCGTGGACCTTTTCCGCCGCCTTGGTGACGGTTTCACTCTTGAAGTCGACCATGATTGTTATTAACCGACTATATAGCGGTGATGATAGATGGTATGATTAAGAATCGCGTCCTGGATAGAGGCCGAGATGAGGATATTATTTTGATCCGACTCAGTGTGAATAACGCCAGGTTGGAAGTTGTCTTTGAACTATTTGTTTGACCTTGATTCGACTCTTCTTTCCGGCGCGCGATGCCTATGTCGTCGTCGTGATCGTCCTCGTTGGGTGTTATCGTCAAAGTCAATATGGCCGCGACGGCGTCATCAACAGATCGAGCCAAGGGTCAGACGCGCGAAGGAGGCTTTGGCTGAAGCGTCAGTGAGGTTGTCCAAGACAAACAGGCGGGGTCTAACGAGCGTGGATCGTTGTTGTCATGGGGGATGGAGGGAGTATGCGCGCTCAGCGACAACTTCGGATGGGGATGATCAAAGGCGACAGGCGAGGACAGGATTTGAAGAGATGATGAGAGGAGAGGAGATCGAGAGGTAAGAATCGAGGTGGGTCAGAGTCAATTGAGGTCCTCCCGAGGTATCTAGCCAATGGCTTTGTTTACTCGAGCAGCAAGATCGACCAGAGAGAGATTAAGAGAAAAAGAGTTGATGGTGGTAATGATGAATGGAGGAGCGTGATGGATGATGATGATGATGATGTTGTTGTTATTGTTGTTTACGTGAAGTGCTAAGTCCAGGGTAATCGGAAAGGGAGACCCAGTAAGAAAAGTAAAGTTAGTTACTTACAAGCGCCGGTGCCGTAGAATGATGATGATGGTGGTGATGATGAGTTGAAGATGGCGAGATGGGGGAGACGTGGACGTGAGTGGAGCGTAGCGGTTGGGTTGGTGTTGATTTGTTTGTCTCAGGCCTGGAGTTGACCGATCTGGGGGGGAAAGAGTCGGGACGTGCTGTGCTGGACTGTGCTGGGAGATGAGATTGATGGGTGAGAGATGGATGGGATGGGATAGAAACTGAGGTGCCTAAGCAAGCTCAGCTCACTCCAGACACCTTGAGCTGCAGCAAGACAGGGGCAGCCATCAAAGACGGTGGCTGGGAAAAGTATATGTCGCGTACCGTTACGGCATGCGTCAAGGTTAAAAATACTCAATCTCTACATTGATTAGTCTAGCCCACAATGCCTCGGCCCGCTGTAAATAATAACAATCGAGCCAACCAAATCGCACCAAACAACAGACTGTTTACCCCTGGTAAATATCCTTTCTCCATTCGGCAGCTTCAGCTACCGCGGCTCCAGCTCCCAAATTGGCGAGCTTGCGTGCTGACATCCACTGAGCATCCACTCAGCTTCCTTTTACAGCAAGCAATCAATGGTGGGCTCATGGAGCTCCCCCAACATTCACGCCTAGGCACTTACTAGGTACTGTACGGATACCTCTCCTCTCATCCAGAACCTCGGCCATCAGCTAACTACTATTTATTGCGTTCTCCTCTCTATCATTTTGGAGCAGTCAATACATCCCAGCACTTTAACTAACCTATCCATTTTCTTACTCACTTCTGACCCGCTTGTCCTGCACGACACTATGAAACTACCGAGGTGGCCTAGCCTCCTTAGCCTCTTCGGTAATCACTCCGGACGTGTTGAAAAGAGAGTGGCTGGGTCAATCATTTTGCATTTGCATACATGATGCATTGCATACAGCAAGGTGGGTTCTCTTCACGTGAAAACATCTGCCCTCTCTCCCCAACACCAAAATCTTCATGGTACAAAGGATATGTAGATATATATGTGCCTGTGTGTATGCAAATAGTTCTCATCAGACAGAGTCATCCTGTGTAGATAAGTCCCAAAAAAATCCAGCATGCCCAAAAATGAAACGAGGCCCGAGGATTCAATTCATGCCAATCCTCTCTCAGTCAAGGCCATGCCCTTGAAACGCCTATCACCTAAAACCTAACACAAAGGACTATCTTCATAGAAGTGTCCAGAACCCACAATCCATATTCCCCTAGATACTCGAGTCGTTCAACGAATCAAGAAATAGATCCCCTTTTCATACAGAGCTCGGCCACTGGCCCAGCTGTCAGAGCCGCTACTTGGGCTCAAACTCAATCCTTCATACCTCAGCCGGTTGTTTTATACTGACCCCCGAGACCGTTGCTTTCTAGCCAACCAGTCTCCAAGCATATTGTCGAGTTGCTGTTATCTTGTTAGTTTTCTGTTTGAAATGAAAAAGACGTGCCAGGCAAGGCACGATAAAAATACTCACAGTGGTAATTTCCGCTAGCTTTGCGTTCTGCTCTCTAAACATACCACTAACCACTGGGTGGTCCTTGCTCACAGGCTCCACGTCTGTCTTGTCGTACACAACCATGAGAAGATCCCGGACGTGCTCGCCGTCGTCGAAGAAAGCACGTAACTTCTCGTCATCCCAGCCAGGCTCTTTGGCACTCTTGGTCGAGCTGCTGTCCTTGGGCGTCTCTTCTCCAGGCATAAGCTCTGGCGATGGTACTTCGGATGACGACCGACCTTCTTGGGAGGACGTGTCAATCTCCAGTGCAGGTGGCCGGGTTGCGTTGACAGGTGACACCTGTACCGGGGATTCCGACAGACGGTCCTTCTGCTCTTTGTCTGCCGCTGTAGATTGATTGTGCTTGGGGGTCACATCAAAGCTGTCGGGGAACGCTCCTGGAAGTTGTGGTCGTAGTCCGCCTTCAGTCCCGCCTTCGGTCTTCTTTTCGCTAGTCTGCTCTGGCGTTGTTCGAGATGTCGGCTGAGATACGTCGTCCTCGTCAGAACTTGACAATTCATCTAGATCCATCAATGGGCGAGGTTTAGTTGTCTTCGGCGCCTTAGGTTCGCCTCCTGTGCTTGCACTGCGGCCCAGTGCCTTCGCCAACGCCTTGGTATCATTGTGCTGCGCAGCGGCTGAGGAGGACCGTATCTTGGTAGGATCTCCACCAATATGCGAATTCGATGGCACTTCCTGTGTCTCTTGTGTCTCGGGATTGACAATACGCATCGACGCCGGTGGTACATTGGACACATCGTTGACTCGAGACTCGGCCAGGTAAGCTGCCAACTCCATTGTCGATGAGGTTTCGCCGCCCTTGCCAGGAGATGCTTCGGTCCGGGGCATCGGCTTTTGCAGCTTACTGGAGCTTCGTTGTGGCTTACTCTCTGGCGACCCGATATCCTCAATTGATTCGCTGTCTCGAGGCTCTGATACAATATCCATCGAGCGCTTACCGAAAGATTCGTCGTCGTCGTCAACCGACTTCTTTCTATCCTTTCTAGAAAAGAAACTTCGAATAGCGCTGGGCTTCTTCTCCTTTTCTTTCCGTGACTTGTCCTGGTGCTTCTTTTTCTCTTTGTCAGACATAAGCTCCTTATCCATCTTATCGAGACTTCCCCTGGACTTCATATCCTTGGTGGTTGAATCCTGAGATGGCCGGGGTTGATTATCGTCTCGCAGCAGGTTAGGCGTGAGAGTGATCTTCTTGGTCTCAACCGTCTCGTCTCTGTAGAAGGAGTCGGTATTCCTGACAGTACCATTGCGAGATCGACTAGGTCCTTCCGATTTGTTATCGAAGAGTATCTCCTCGCTGCTCCTCATCTCATCCTCTTCTTCCACAGTTTCAACCTTTGACGGCTCAATCGCCATTTTAACTTCCTTGTTCGAACGAGGTTTCAAGGGCTCGACCCTAGCACTCTCCTCTGAAGAATCGTCTTCTATGATCGATATCGTTGCAGCTGCTTCTCGGGTATCTTTCTTTTGCTCTTGTTGTTGGTCCTTGGTAGTGGTAGTTGAGCTTCCGAACAAATCATCCAAGTCCTCTTCCTCAGTTGAATAGTCGTCAACTTCAGTGTAATCATGATAGGTTGGTGAGGTAAAGGTGACCGTTTTTCGCCCAAATCTGATGGGCGATTTGAAAGTTTGTGGCTTTTTATCTGCGGTATCCCCCAGCATAGTCGCAGAAAGCTGTGATGTCCGTTAACAACATACTCAGGGGCACACGGATGGGTTTCACATACGTCAACATTCCTATGTTTGTTCAAACGGGCCAGGCGTTCCGTGGGCGTCTCGATATGCTCTGCAGGCAGATATCCTGTCATCTTGTTAGCCTTTAGCCAGCAGAAAACTAATTTCTATAACTCACCGATACTACTATCCTTAACAACTCTAACAAGCCACCAATAACTGTTGCTGTCGTCAAGCAAAACCATGGTGTCACCCTTGGTTGCATTTGCCTGACCTTCAACCGTAGCCACAAATGTGTGAAGGGCATAAACAAACTCGAAATCAATATCCTCTGTTTCTTGTAAGCATTCGATCGCCCAGCCGGAATCAATGAAATCAGGGTCGTCAGGAAGGGAGAGCACAGAGTCATCGTCTTCAAATGATTCTTCGCAAGGAACCGTAAGCGAGGGATCGTAGTCGAGGCTTTCGTAGTCGTCCGAGTCGTCCGAGTCGCAGAATTCTAGCATTGAATCACAATCATAAAAGATATCCTGCTCCCTGTTATCGATCATAGTGCCTTTCCCTCCAATACTCAATCCCTCAGAAGAAGGATGCTAGCCTTCATTGCTGCTGGAACCCACTTGCGCACCCTCCTCATCGGCTTCGTAGAATTCAGTCGTGGAATTGAAGGTTGCCCAGCTATCGTCGGGGTCGAGTTCGGGCTCGGCGTCGTTATCACTGTGGTCGGTATACTCACACCGAAGACGATGGTTCTTGCAGGCTGGAGGTGGTGTTTGAGGAAGCTGCGCTACGGCAGATGGGCTGGGTACGTATTTGAGAGGTTCTGGGAATGGCGAAGAAACTCTGGTGCCGCTTGAACCAGAGGTACTTGGAGAACTACTCCGTTGTGAGGGTAGAGAGGAGACACGGCATGGCCATGCTACTGGTGTATTGACAGAGCAGCACCCACCATCTTCAATCGAAGGCGAACTTGAGATCTTATCCATCATGTCGTCATCGAGGTCATCGTCGCCGTCGAGGTCACCTTCATCCGAAGACGAGACGCCTCCGTTCTGCGCAATAGCCAATGCATCTTCTTGGTTCATGTTGGTATCGTTGTCGCGTGCACCTTGAGAGCGAGTATTTCCACCCGAAGAGTTTGCGACAAGCTCGTCGGCGAATGAATCAATCTCGTCTAGGCTGTTACGGTTATCGAGAGAAACTCGAGGAGAGCGGCGCTGTTCGTCTGCGGTGTCGTGTGTGACCTCACGAATGGTCTCGGCTTGGTGGGGACCTAAGGAGTTGGCGTCGCCGCCCAGGCGTGGGCTTTTCGAGTGGTCCTGAGCGGATGGAGCGTGATGGTCCTGAAGATCGATGGTATCTGGAATCGGAGGAAACAATCGTGAGCGTGTCGTCAAAGGAAGCGTGTGAACACTAGGAATGAGGAGAATAAAGGTCAAAGTTGAGTGGTTGGAATGTATCGTGACTTGGAGCGATCCCAGCGAGAGAAAGGTACGTAGGTTCAAGCTAGGACAGCAGCCGGGGGGCAGGGATAGACGAAAGTACGATGAAACATAAAGAAAAAGAAAGTAATCAAAGAGGAACAAGCAAGGGAGAGAGTTGGCCGACTATCAAAGTCAAGGGTCCTGGTAGTTGAATAGACCAAGTTTGTTCAGTAAAGGGGGCAGGGGATAAAGAAAATTGTACTCTAAGAGGAACCGGCGAAACAACGCGAGGATGAGACTGCGCAAGAGGCGATGCACGCCAATCGCGAATCCCAAAGACTGAGACTTGTGGTGACATTGGCGTTGGTATTTCGTTCCTGGCGCAAAAGGCAAGGCAAGACAGCAAGTAAATAGTAAACACATACCGGCTCGGACAATCGACGGTCGTGTCATTGCGACGGGCAGAGACGACAAGCGAGGCCGTCAACAAGTCACTCTGCTCTGTCCCAAGGATGGGATATGCTTGACCCCTGGCTCCAAAGAAGCGCCGTCTTAACTCTCTTATTTCAACTCAGGTTGTTGGCTGCTGACGGATGGGGGCCGTTTTTTTGCTTGCAGTTTGTCTCTGGCGTTGCGTGAGAGGCGGGCGGTAGATCCTTGCGAGGATGTTCTTGTCCTTGGTCCAACTCTGCCTGCCTTGCTTGTTTATTTGTTTGCTTCCGTCGTTGGGGGGCGTTGCGATAACAGCTCGTCCGGCTTTCGATCGTGGTACTTTACTCGATTGGCGTCACTCAAGGTAGTAGGTAACTAGACAGGGTTGCGCCGGTAAAAAGTCAATCAATCAATATATGCCCAGCGGCCAGCCACGGGCTCGTCCAACTTGAAGCTGCTTCTGTGCGCGAGAATGGTAATGGACCTGATTGTCGAGAAAAAACTGGAGAGAATGGGCGACGATCTTGGTTCAGTGTCCGTGTAAAAAAGGATGGCGTAGGATAATAATAATAACAATAAATGGAAGTGAGCTGGCCGGTAGCATTGGTAGGCCCAAGTTTCGTTTCCTAGCGGGCGGGACCTTTCCAAGGTGTAGTGGATGGCCCAGCCAAAGGAAACCTAGGTATGGATCAGGGCACCAAAACAGGGGATTGACTCCACTGTCGTAGTGAAACTGCCACTGACACCGCACTGTCAGATCTCTTTATTGGTGTTGACTGATTCAAGAGAAACAGATCTAACGTATCCTGCCTCAAAGGATCACTCCAGAATTTTATTATTATTATTATTTTTTTTTTAGCGATTTTTTCTCTAAAAAAAATTTTCTCTAATCTTTTCTTTAATTTTTCTATGAAATTTTTATGTAATTTTTTATATAATTCTAAAACTCATTAATGCACATTACCTATACACCTATCACAAACCAGTGTTGTTAATGTTAGTGCAGAAGGGGGTGCCGTTTCAGATTTCGTCCATCCAGATCCAGGCTGACAGCAGCTCGATAATCGAGAGAAAAAGATCTGCTTGACAGAAGCAAAAGTGGAGGCTATGATTTGGTGTTGGTCTGCTAGGTCATACATATTTGGGGCCAAGAAGACAAAGCGCGATAAATGGAAGCAAAAGTTGAGGCGTGTGATGTGACGAGGTCCTTAAACTGAGAGCAGGGTGTCTCACGATCCTCATTTTCGGCTGACTCTCAGAATAAGTAAAGTTCAATCAATCAAGACGGCATTAATCGTATCATAATATATCGTAAACTTATGTTGGGCCTGTCCTGATCTGTATGATGCTAGTTATGTGTGCATAAAAGACCGTAAAGCCGGATGTTTCGTTTGGATTATTCTCCATAATGATATGTCTTGATATAACTTGGCAGTATGTCATCACCTACTCATACCTCTAGGAGCGGTACAGAGTATGCAACAATAAATCGCCCCAATCCTCAAGTACTTGGACTAAAACAATTTCGTTTCAACCGTTTCGCAACTAATTGTTCCAAAACCAGCTGCGTGACAGATCAGGTACCTAAGTTCAGCAGTTACGTCAATGAGTATCAACAAAGCAGGAGACAAGTGTTGATGAACTTATATACTGAATATAAAACAGTGCTTGGCATTTACTTATAAAAGCAACTTTGCCGACTTTAATCAGACGAGAAAGTTCATGCTACAGGCACTCAGAAACCTTCTTATAGCGACCTACTACGCTATTTATCCACTCTCTGAATTAAAGATATTGAGACTATCCGTCTTAGTTTCCCATAATGAAACTTGATCTCGCTCTTCTGGCTCTTACCAACGCTGCATATGCGGCTCCTGCAGACATGGTAAGACAGCCTTGTCACTCATTCTAAGCATTTAATAACATAAAACAGGTAGTCAGCCGCGACAAAGGACAGTGGGGCTCGCCCGGGGACCCAAACAACGTCCGGACTTGCTGTTAATGACATAAAAAGGTAGACTACTTCACACTTGATGTAAGAGTGTTTGATAACATAAACCAGGAAGCTAAATAGGATACTCCTAGTGCCAAAAGTGGTTGGCAGGCTCCAGCCCATCGGCAAATATGAGTATTTGATAGTTGTACAGTTTGGACATATTGATATGTTGATATGTTTTCTCAATTGAGTTTGCACTTCCTGTTACTCTGCTCTCCCACGGGGTGTTAAGTGCTCTTATTGTTGCTTTCCAATCTCCAGACTTCGACTTTCGACTCTGTTGTGAGTGATTGTGGGCTTTCGTGTGCTTTCGATCTTGTAGCTGCCAGTTATTCTTTATGCCTAGGTAGGTATTTATCATCGCGTTTTCCCATTAAAACCCCTGAACATGCTCTCTAATGCTTAGCGTTTCCAAGAAAGCGTAAACTTTGACCCTAACGCGACCGGGGAATCGCTTCAGGGCACCCGCGTCTCGGTCCTTGAAACGCTGAAACGTCTAAACGCCAAATGGGTCTTTCTCAGGGGAACTTGATGTTATTGGTTGTGAGTGAATCTTGTTTCCAACTTCATAAGCCAGGCCAGTAATTAACTTCAACGTCTCTAAAATTGTGCAATGACACGGTCGATGGACAAGTGGACTGCAGTCAAGTTCTTTGAGTTAGTTGATGCTTACTCGACTAGCAGTTATCGATACTCTTTGCAGCATTGATTGTAACCCCTAAAGGCCTCAAAACTAACCCCCCTCCCGTCTTCAGCTGCCAGTCAGCCACGGGAACATACCATGAGGAATGCAGCGCAATTACGCAGCATGCCATTGGATTCAACTTGTCTAGGTAATATCCATCCGCTTCTTTGTTATCTTTTCATCTGCTTCTTTACCGAATCGGCCATTCAATACAACAGTCTAACCATACACATATCGCCACGATAAACCCATAAGACCCATCATGCATATTGAGGAGGCCATGATACGACTTCACGCATATGTGTATCTGCACCACATGGAAGGTGTTGCTGTCCCGCCAATAAAGTATCAACATGAAACCACACTCAATAAAGATGGCACTTAACCGTATTACTACCTCATCGTCAGCGACAATGTAGGTGCCTTTTTAGTAGGTAGACAGACGTTTGGATAACTCGTTTTACCTTTTGAATACAACTCGACTGATCAATTTGAGCAATCACATCTCAGAGTCGTTGAGCAATTACCCCGAATCAGCCACCCGCGTGCCTCACGATAATTTCTCTGGTGCAGTGCAACCAAAAGCAATAAGGTTTCACATCAACTCACACTCACTATGCCAGGAAACAAAATGCGAACTTCAAAATATTGGATTATTATCGACTACGTGGATATAGTCTTTTCTGACTTTTCTTTAACCTTGACCCTTTCATTAGACCCATGCCAGGGCCATCCCATATAGTGCAAACACACCGTGACAATGCTCATCTCTCATCAGAGAATCAAAATGCTATGCTTGTAAATCAAACAAAATCAAACGCTTCAACACCGTTTTATGCAATCAACTTTTTAGTTGCCAATCTTAGCCATGCGCTGGGACATGCTGTAACACCAGTTAGTATGTATTGCTGTAGAGGATATCACGGGTTCACTTACAAGTCATAGAAGGCAAACTGGTTGGGGTTGCTACCGAATTCGTACACGAATCGTGAGGCAAGGTAGGAGCCGAAGATGCTTCGGAGGTAGGAGTCGGGGATGCGGGCGATCAGAGTGTCGAGACCAATCTTCTCGAGGAGAAGACGGGGGAGGGCATCCTGAAGGACAGATCGGCGGATCTTTTCGTTGTCCCAGAGGTCTGAGTGCTGGAGATTCTCATCGAGGTCGGTGATGGCAACAGAGAGCTTATCAGAGAGGAGAGATCGGGGAGTTCCGGTCTTCTCATGCTCGCGCCAGATTGCCTCAAACTCAAGACGAGCGTTCTCCTGGATCTTGAGCTGAACCTGCTTGACGTAGTCTTGGTAGAACTGGGGAGCCTCGCCCTGGGCGTTGTGGCACATGTTCTCAACGAAGCCCTCGTCGTCAAAGGACAGAGAGGCGAGAACCTCAAGGGAGGATGAGGTCACACCACCCTTGTTGGCAGATGCGTCCTTGTACAGGATGCAGCCAGCAGCCTCGAGGCGGAGCTTGGCCTCCTGGGTGATGAAGAGATTGGCTCCCTCAACAAGGTAGGGGAAGATGCACTTTCCATCCTTGATAATACGACCGACAGTGTCGAGGTCAATAGAGGCGGGACGACCACCACAGGGGACGAAGCAGTCGACGCTGCCAGTGTCGCGAAGATGGAAGGTGTTACGGAACGCTGTGCCGTTGTTGATAACCTCACCGCTGGGCAGGGTGATGTTGAGATCGTCGACAAGCACTCGGTAACCCTCGGGAGACAGCTTAGAGACGTCATACTCGATGATCATCTTGCGGCCATGGGCCAGGCGCAAAAGCTCGTCGCGGTCAAGACCGTTGGGGTCGGCAAGGACACCTGAACCATCGACAATGGAGGTGTATTTCTCGTTAGCAAGCTTGATCTCGTTGCTACCCAGGTCACCGTCGGGACCACCAGTCTGCATCTTGCGGATGGTAGAGGGGTCAAGCTCAAGCTTTCGGTAGATACCCTTGACGTACTCACGGACGGACAGAGTGGTCATACCGTAGGTGTCGTGGGGAATACCACCGAGCTTGGGGGACTTGCCGGTGAAGAAGGACTTCCACCAAGGAGCGCCACGAGAGCGAGCGTGCTCAGTAGCCCAGTCGACCAGCTCAGCAG
The DNA here is from genome assembly GCA_012977745.1 of Fusarium anguioides. NCBI lineage: Eukaryota > Fungi > Ascomycota > Sordariomycetes > Hypocreales > Nectriaceae > Fusarium > Fusarium anguioides. The sequence continues at coordinate 24,310 of JAALXK010000429.1, read as the reverse complement.
TGTTCTCATCAGGGCCCATGAAGATGATCTCCTCCTTGCCGTAAAGATCCACGATGGGGTTCTTGATACCAGGGGTCTCGGCAGGCAGGAGAAGATCAAGGATACTATCAATGTACTTCTCGAAAGCCTCACGAGCACGGTTCTGCTGCTTGGGATCCAACAGAATAACACCCTTGGAGCCACCCTCGGGAATGTCCTTGTTCTTGCGCTGCTGTGTGCTGGCAAGGCCATAGTTCTCATCGAAGATGCTGCGGGCGTTGATACCATAAGCCTCCTTGTTGCGAGACTTGACGATTCGGATACCGCCACGAGAGATGTCCTTAAATCGGAGGTGGAAGCCGCGAGACTCGGAGCTGATGACGAGGAACATTCCGTAGAGAGGCTTGGGGTACTCGAGCTCAGGGAGGAACTTAGGGTCAAGGCGGAAGCTCAGGGCGACCTTGGTAGGGGTGAAGTAGTTGGTCTTGAGGATGTGGTTGTTGAACACGCGGAAGGCAGTAAGAACCATACCATCGTGCTCGTTGTTGGTGTTCTTAGAGATCTTATCCTTGAGGGCGTCGTCATCGAGGACCTCAACAGACAAGCTGGAAGAGACGACCTTCACGGGGTCCTCTTGGTCCTTGACAAGGTGTGTGTTGGCGAAGGAAGCGTAGAGAGCGCGGACAATGCCGGGGTAGTTCTGGATAATCTCATAAATGTATTCAGGTGTGAAAGTCTCGGCACGGAGACGGCGCTTCAGGTTAGAGAGAAGAGCCTGCTGGGTGTTGTCTGTAGTGTCCAAAAGCTCGGCAAGGGTCGAGTACTCGGGACCCAAGCGGTTGAGGAAGTGCTGGACGAAAACCCAGGCGGAGTGGGCGTAGACGGACTCCTGAAGGCTGAGCTGTCCATCAAGGAAGAGGTTGTGGAACTTGTTGTGGGGGAGACAGTAGAGAAGAGAGACTTCCTTAGAGATCTGGTCGATGGACTCCTCCATGGAAGGGAACTGAGCACCACGGCTGTCGATAGTCTCAGAAGCAGGACGGAGGTAGACACTCATAACGGTGATACCGTTGGAGAACTGCTCGAGGTACTTTCGAGATGAGGTGACGCCATAGTAGTGGTAGAGGTCACTGAGGGCAGAGAAGAGACCCTGGGCTGTGCGAGAGCGGAAGGCAACGACCATTCGCTTCTCGTCGGTGTCCTCAATATCGAAGACCTCGATGACAGGACCAGCTCGGCCAACAGCGAGCGAAATGATGTCCTGGTAGATCTGCTTGGTGTTGGCAGTGGCCTTGCGGAGGAAACCATTGTCGGCAATGAGCTCGAGATTGGTCTCCTTGGGGTCGGTCTGCTCAGGGGGAGTAGCGAACTGGCACTGGTAAACGAAGTAGCATCGGAGAGTGGCCTTGGACTCGGGGCTCAGAACAGCAGGAGATCGGAAAGTCTCAACGCGGTACTTGCTAGAGCCGGGGTGGTCGATGTACTTGGCCTCGAGACGCTCCTCATAGCGAGGGCCAGCGGTGTTGGTCTTACCAGCAACACTGGTGTCGATGTAGATAGCGTGGTCGCTGGCCTCCATGTCCAGACGGATCTCCTCCTGCTTGTCCTCACGAGCGAAAGCAGCAACCTTGGCGGCATAGAGGGAGGTGATGTGGCTGGAGATGACATCGGGGGTCTCAAGCTCAAAGTAGACATCATCAATGCCAAGCTTCTCGTAGAACCACTCAATTTGCTCATCAATTTGGGGCTCAGGGACGAAGCCAGCAGCTGCGATGATAGACTTGACAGTCACCTTCTGCTCGGGCTTGCCAGTGAATTCAGGGGCAATATAGCCGACGGTGGCAGATCGCAGAATGCGGTGGCCGTTACCGCCATTTCCATTTTGCAAAGGAACGGAGAAGTGAGTGGGCTGAGGAGAAGGACCACGGCTGGCCTCAGTGGCCTTGACGTTTTCCACGGGGTTGGCGATGGCAGTCATGTTGGGTGATTGATGATAGGGATCTGAATATTCAGGAAAAGTCTGAGAGGCTAACATGTCAGTGGGTGATTCTGTTATAGGCGCCATCTTGGCGAAATGCCGTGATGGTAAAGTGAAGTTTGACGGGTAAACGCAAAATGAGAACAGATAAATGGATGACGGTGATGGGATGAACGAGACGGGATGAGAGCCAACTTTAAGTCTTATATAGGTAGACAAGCAGTTCAGCTCGAGGACGCAAGCAACAAGGAAGCTGTAGATGACAGTCCTCGTTTCGTCACTTCAGCCCGCTCAAGTTTCGGTCAGAGCTCCTGACTCAAAAGCGTACTAAGGTAGGCATTTGATACGGGGCTGCTAACCCAGAGGCTGCTCTCTGCGCCCGTGAAGACCAGAACTCAATGATCTAGTGATCAATGATATCAAGCCCATACCAGGAGGCTCATACCAGGTCTCGTCCGGGGCGCCCATGTTCACTGGACGCCACCAGATCGGGGACCTGAAAAGTGCTGCCAAGTCTGGGGCTGGGGCTGTTGGCGGCTGCGAATCGCCTGGAAGCTTATCTCTGATACAATACAGACAAAGCGAGCAAGCAATTCCCGGTGTAAGCCGCCCGGCCCGGTTCTCGTATTCTCATCATTGGGTAGTGAAGATCAGGGGAAAGCCAATCAACAAGGCCAAGGATTCGCGATAAGGGCAAAATGACGACGGGGCAGTGGGCAGTGCTACAGTCAGATAAGGCTTATCCGCTACTTACCGGCAGGAGTTCGTGACGATCAATTCGTTTCGTCACTGAAAATAGTTGCAAGGTCGGTGATGCCGAGCTTATAGTGTGGTTTTCAGAGACAAGAGAGAAAAGAAGTTACTCAAAAGAATAACAATCTTGACAAAGGGTAGGTAGGTAGTAAGTTGTTCTCAGATGAGAGGAGGGTTGGTTATAGTTCTGACAATACTGGTTAGCACAGATAGATGTCTTGCAAGATTCCGGGGTGCACGAACTCAGCGCAGCCATCCGTCAGCCCTGTCGTAAATAGAAACTGGTGTGTCTAAGCAAGAGATAACAAAAATTCTCTTGATACGTCGAGGTTTGAGATGACGAGGTTCAAGCTCAAGCCGGGGGGGAGAAGAGGCGGTCTTTAAACAACAACAACAAGATAGGAGGGATAGGGATAAGGGCGGAGGAAGAAGGCTTCTTTGGTAGAGAGGAGAAGCTATAAAAATGCAAAGGTAAACAAAAGTTTAGAGGTCAAGTGACTTGTCTCTCCAACTTTCGAAGCCAAAATATCTTGGGACTGGCGATGGATGCTTTATATACTCTCCGTGTCAAAGTGTCTCTCAACAACCTAACCTACGACCCAGAAGTATACGATGGTACTTTGTACCTCCCCGTCATTAACAATGGGGTACGTACTAGTATTGATGGCACCAATGTCTCCAAACAAATCAACATATTTTGCCTTCCTTCTCTTACACCGTCTAAAGCTGTCACGCTGCCATAAAAAAAACACATCCCTTGCCAGGTCCTGGTCTTCCGCTCACCTTGACCGCACACCCCCTTCCCGCTTGTGGGGCAGACCCTGCTGGGAAGTTTACTAGGCATGAGGTCCGGCGGGTGTTTATTTTGGGCATGTGTTTGTTTTTCATCTTCCATTTGCACCAGGCAAACCAGGGGAGAAAAGTCCATGTACCTTTTTTCGCTCTACCTTTAGCAGCAGACGACAATAGGCACTGCAAATGACCCCGCCACAATAGGTCTCTACAGCTTACCTTAGAGTAGCACATGCTGCAGCACATTCACAGAGCTTATGATTTGCCCAACCATGTTGCTTCCAGCTTTACTCGCTTTCAGTTCACTTGGCAATCAATAAAGTCAAAACTTGGCATACACATTAAAGGATAGAACAAAACATTCAAACATACATGCATACCTACCTGATAATCACCATCACCGGCCCGGTCGTTCTGAGGCCTCTCAATTGGTACTCGGTACTGTACCACCCCTCCTGAAGCGGAGCCCGCCCAGCTAAGCCCGCCAGAAGAGTCGAGAAGAAAGAATTTTGACTGCAGCAACGCCCCCCGATCGTGATCATGACCTCACGGAGGACAGTAGAGTACCTAGAAGAAAAAGTCCCATTCAATTACTCAATAGTCCCTCTAGTCTAATCCTCAAGTGGAAGCCTTGTCTGGAACCTGACTTGACTTCTGACCTGGACCAAGCGCCTGGTTCCTGAGAGTCTGCATCCGCTACACTGCGCTTCCTTTCATGGGAGCCCCCAGGAACTGGACAGAGTTGTTATTGGGGGATAGGTTAGAGGCCCGGTTATTCGAGGCTCTGCAGTTTTTGCATAGAGCTCCCGCCTTCTCCAGATTTTCGTTTGACATTACTAGTGCCAGGCATCTTGGTAGAATTGCCAATGAGAGAGTTGTTTGGCAGACTTTTACTCTTGATCTTGATATCTGGCCAAAACTTCACTTACTACGTATGCTGGCGGTTATGGGGTCTAAAGTTTAGGTATTGGCTTGAAAAATTTTCGGGGGCTAACTGAACGTTCTCTTTGACAGGTTGGTCACTGTAAGTCGACATAAAGAGCCTCCAGCTCCATATTCAGACTTTGATAACGTAAGTCTACATAACTATCCATGCGCTATGCATGAGAACGACACCCCGCAGTTAACTTGTTTCGTTCACTAAAACGGTGTGGAGGATGTCCGGATCAATTCATTCACTCACCTTGCAGTGCGGTATGTACGTTGTGGGCTTGTCTCTGCGAGTCATCGGCAATGGCAACTTCGTGACATGCAGATCCTACCTCCAATTCCGGTTTTTCAATGCTTTCTTTCTCTCTTTTAGGTTCCAGAGAACAATTATTGTTACGGTGTTGGACTATGTACAGAATCTCACAAAATCCCGGTCCTGTCCTCATGCACGTTGCCCTGAATGTGATTGTCAGAGTAGTCGTAATAACTGCCCGAAATGATGTGTCCATGAAGTCCTTGAAGCTGAGACTGACCATAACAAACCTTACAATTTTGTTATGCGAAACGGCCAATCCAACATGAGCTACCTATCTACCTATGGATGATGATTCACCAAAACTGGATCGCCTGCAACAGACTAGTTCCATATTGGTTTTAACCTGGCTCCTTTCAATATCCATTTGGACTCTGCTTGATAAATGTCATGTAGTTTCGAGCAACCCCAACTTCAATGGGCCCATAGCGACAATATTGTCAGCTCATGGTTTACATTGTGTAAGATAATGCTGGGATTTCACACCAGCCAAGAAACCGTGCCTTTTGGTTGGTTCTGAATCTGCCAACATGCGGCGAATAAATCACCTCCATGAAACTATACCGAATACATGTCCCAAGTCATCACAATCTTTGCATGCCAAGAATCTGCCTCAAAGGGTACATACGTACGGTACAGTACGGAGTACCTGAATTGAATTACATCCTACACGACTCACTACCCCAGACGGGAAGCTGGCGTTAAACAACGCTGACCGCAGCAACAAGAAATGCCCGACCAGTCCAGGCGAGGCGGGCGGGCTGAATTGCTCTCGTACCCCAGACAATAAATCCAAATCTGGCTCACCTGACTGAAAGAAAGCAGAGCCAGTGCTCACCGAAACTTCCAGACCTTGGTCAATTCTAAGGGGGACGATCACGGGGCCTGAACTAGTCTCGATTTCCAGGGGGAATAATTACACCTTGGGGAAGATCCATTCCCCAGATCCAGTCACAGTCAAGGTCATGAAGTTTAAAGAAAAATGTGTTGGCAAGACGATTGATTGCTAATGGCTCAATTTAGGCTTCACACCCATCTTCTTCCCCGGGATACAAGGAAGAGCACTGGCTCTGCGCTGGCTATTGCTGTCGCTGTCGCTATCGCTGTACGGGTACATACTGCTGGTTGCTATTAAAGGAGCCGGACTACGACAAGGGTTCCTCCGGCCGACGCGGGGCCGCTGGTTCGGTACTTACGTACAGGTATCATCTCCGGGGTATCATCAATGACACAATGGTTGAAGTCGAGAGGTTGTCGAGGAGCACTTGACTGCAGCACGAGGGGTTTTCTATTGCGTGCGAAACGGGAAACAGGTTTAACATGAGTGAGAGTTGCACAACATATCATGGCCTTTTGAATGATAGAGTTTAGAGAGGATTGGTCTGTTTATTTCTCAACCATCTCATGGTTATCAATCATGCTGCTCATCGATGTTTCATCTGACTTTGAAGAGGAGCTCTTTTTCTCCAGTACCCCAGACTTGGGGCTCCAAACTCTCCCCCTCAATGCTTTGACTCTTTCCCCTCTCTCTCCATGTTACGAAAAAATGGATATGTTAATAAGATGTAAGTATGTGTCGTTGTCCCACAAGAAACGGAGCCCGGCACCCACACTCACACACTTAAGCTCCGGGACAAGCAAAGGGCTCCGGACTCGCCCGGAGAGCCCCACACCGCCGAGGGCCGGCAGCACCGAAAAAGTCTTGGTCGAGGGCTTTTTAAACTTGGATCTGGATTTCTATTACCCCCAGGTTTTTCCCATGGCTCCAGTTTCTCCCCAGTCTGATCTGGATCTGAAGTCTGGGCACAAGGACAAGAAGAAAAAAACTTCATAGCTTTCCCCACGGCCCGCTTCCATCTCATCTCCCGTCATTTCCATTACCCCCAGTTTACTTGATCTTGCAGCTTTCGTGACAGCCACCGTTTCCATTTGTTGCACTGCACGGCACAGCCGGTCACTTTTACACCGACCAGCCAACCTCTATGGGTAATGGTATCCATTGCATTAGTATTGCGGTATCGTAGCGAGCTTGCGTGCTTGCCTTGTGCCCCCGAGAGCCGTCGTCAAGCTTTTTTTCTTTTCTTTTGCTTTGCCGCTGTCTCGTGGCCTCCTTGGTTTGTCATGGACATCTCTTGGTTAGCAAATCTTCCCTGTATTTTTACTGCACCCCGCATCCGGCGCTTGGAGGCGGACGCTGTTAACGCGTCACGAGGTGGGCAGAAAAAGGATAGATCAAACTGCCATGGTTCTTAAGGGGGTATGGCTAGGGCTACCCATTGGACGGACCTGGCTGGCTGAGTGAAGCGCGATTGTTGTGGACGACGAGCTTTGTTTTGTTGGCTACGATCATTGTTCAGAGTTGAATATTTCCAGCTTCTCAGCTCAGCCGCTGAGTCGTCACATTCAGAGTCCTCGTGACCTTAAACACTTAATCGCTACCTACCTATTGGCTAATTGCTCCTTTTCGTTGGTTGATTAAGGTATGTCTGTGTTTGTTGTGGCTTGTAAGATAAAGGTACGTAGTAGTTCGCGTACCCTGAACTCTGAAGTCTGGGGAAGTTCAGATAAGGATCATGGATCAGGCCCGAGCTTGACATGTACCTACTGTAGCTATTTAGGTAGACTCTCGAAGACTGTAAGCTTGGTACTCGCTAATGTCAAGAAATACCGAAAGCTGTGAATAAACTTCGGTAAACTAATTAGATCTTATCATGCTATTTACAGCTGTAATGCCCAACAAGAGTCCCAAGTATTAATTATATCAGATCACATCTTTACTGGCTTCTGACAGGTTCAATATAGTATGAACCTTATACCTGAATAATAACCCTTTGCATCTTGCAACATCTAAGCCACGTATTTCACATTCTGTTGCAGGTGGTTGCATTGAAGAATCCTCTCACTTTCTGGCGTGCTGTTTTACCATCGTAGCTATTATCTCATCATTCCCAATCTGAACAATACCATCAGATAATGCACTCATCCAGCTTAAGACGCTTGTTGACGATAGTTACGGGGCGTCGCGAAGTTTTGTCCTGCGATGTGATATTGGTTCGGCTATCTCCACCCAGCTGCCTTTCAAGGCATCGTATAAGTGTTACACTGGACATGTGTACCGTATTGGTACCCACCTCTTTCTTTGGGGCTTCCATTTGCGTTGGTTCTTGTCGTAGAAGTTTCTATTTTTGTTCTTGCTCCGGTACCCTGAGATTATCACATCATCCAGCAACTGAAGCCGTCATTCCCGGTCGTGTTTCAAAGAAATTACTCTCGGTTGCTCCTCGTGTTCATGATCACCTGCATATTCTCTCATTTATCGGCAACTACAAAGCATTGGGTACTTTTTACGTCCATATGATGAGTTGCATCATAACAAGTCGAAATAAAATATACACCGCTGTCATAATACACTTGCATGTGGCTCGTTGAGTTGAGTGGTGAGCCAATCAGCTCAACTCTCGACTACCTAGCCAAACCTGGGGACAAAGGCAAGTTTCGGCACAATAGCAGCAAAGGAATGTCATAATGCCAATTCTGTTTCCTTATTGAGGGCACCTGCTTGTTTCCAACAACAACAAGAGACGTCAGCTCTCACTTCCACTAGCGGTACGTCTTCCGCAAGTACCTTGCTGGTGTCAGGCTGGTCATTTTTAAGGTGCCACCAAGTGGAATGTTGGGGAAGAGTTTTCCTCGATGAGGGCAGCAAGTGGCTGAGCGAAGGGCCCCTCAGAACCTAACACTGGACACAGTGGAGAGCTTCCCTGATGTCTATGGGGTGGTGAGCGGGCAATCATCTCCACCATCGAGACTATGCGCTGCCCTGTTTGTGGGTATCACCAATGATACCCGGCCGAACGTGTTGCCGGCCCCCGGAGATCCTCAGGTACCGCTTTCGTACTCTACTTGAGCCTCTTGCGGTGTCCACTATCTGATCGGCTAAAGACGCTATAAACCACCTGGAGTCAACCCATGCTTCTTTGGTGCAGCGTCCGGGGATCAGGGTCGCCCGTGCATGCTCACGATAGCTTCATTGTCCCTCTCTTGGACGAGTGACAGCCCGCCATGGAAATTAGAGCCCATTCCTGGCGTCTTGCGGTGAGGGGAATGTAGTTAGCTCATACGAACCGGAGCTCCAAATTACTACCCGGAGGACGCTGTGATGGAGAAAAGACCTCTCTAACCAACAAATGGGGCCGGGGAGCTCTTCTTCACGGTATTGAATGTATCATAATACCTATAGCTACGTCGAATACCTAGGTAGCTATCGCCATATCCCAGCATCATATTACACATCTCTCCATAACACAGGTGCTTTCCGAATTCGCATCGCGGGGCAGACCCCCTTGACTACACGCAAACCAACGGCACAGGCACGTGCTGGTTGCAAATGTGACCTGGTGCGTTTTTATTCACAATTCGCGGTGAGAGAGGAGCATTTATTCATTCTAAGGGCAGGAATGGCCAGAAACTACTTTTGTTGTTGTTGTTGGTGAAAACTACCCTAGTAGTTGAGTTACAGGATATCAAGTACATGGTGCAAATAATGGACGGCCTCTCTTACACGCCATCTAGTCTACACCTACGGTCAAGTGCCCAGACCAGGTCCTGAATACTTGCCCAAAAGAGCTCACCTTGACGGGATACAATGCCGGTGGCCCAAGCGTCGCTCTCAGAGAGATACGTACATCTGTTCTTTACCAGGTTGCACATACCATTCTTCTTTGCTTCTTCCATTGGGAGCCCATAAAGTCTTGTTCCTGATCTTCTGAGGCTTAGCGAGTGTCTGAGGAGAGATCGTCCAATCGGTGTTTTCGTCCCCTGTCTATCCACTCCTTGAGAGTATCACGACCTCGACGAGTCTATCAGTTACACGAACAACATCACACAACATTGTCCAGTATCATAGACGAGATTTCTTGTTTATCACAAGACTTGTGCCTGTCCGGTTGAAACCCCTCAATGAATGCTTCGTAATCTAAAACCCTTGTGTGAAATGTATCTTGGATGTTTACCGCTCATCACGGCAATTGGATCTATCGATGTCGAATATACGTAATCTCCATGCATCTTGATACAGTGAAACGGGCTGAGAAGGTCACGATGCCAGATGTTTAATTGCCAATGGCTTCTCGTCAATATTGACGAGCTCCATCAGAGGTCATGTGTTGTCCCCCTTGGAGCAGGGGAATAAACAAATTACGTACTAGTCTTGTTGCTTACAGGATAGTCAACTATGTATGTACCAGAACCAGCGTCTCATAGAGTTCTGGAACCCAGCCTTGAACATTTCAAAGACTCAACAAAGTAATTTTGCTCTCTCTCTCAATTCCGACTTCTCCGGTCTTTTTGCCTCTCAAAACGCCCTCGTGGCCTTGCCTTCCTTTTTCTAATCTATATTCAATACGAACTTTGTCTACGGCTTTGCTACATGAGCAAAAAAGCAAAGCAGATAGATATGAGGTCTCGTGGCATAACGACGTAGCCAATAGATACTTTTAACTCCTGCACTTCGCCCAAAGTTTGCCTCTGTTTTTCTTCTTCTCTCTCGACGATTTGTGCCTTCGCGGCTTCGGCATGCCCCTCATCATCCATATTGCCCTTCCCACTACAATAACGCTGTCAAGACGAAAACTCGTGAGTGTCTGGCAGGTTATCTTGGCCCATCATTCTTTGATACATGTCGTCCATACAAGTGTAGTGTCGCGCAGAAACATATGCAACATCATAGAGGGCTACCAAGTGGTTATATCATCATAGTCTCGTAAAACTGGTTAATTTTTATGGACTGCTAGCGTTCGAGATTGGTTGCCTTCTCGCTTTCGTGAGCATCAAATGATGACAGTTGAAGGTACGGAGGTTACACGTCCTCATCAAGTGGAAAGGTGTCGACAGGTGACTGAGCCAAGCTCAGGTTCTCATTCTGGGTGTCTAAAAGAAAACCCATAGTTGAGCGAGAAGAGGATATAGTTTGACATAAATTCTGGCAGAAATTCGCTACACAGCAGCTGAACCCTACCTATACAGGAATAAGATCCCAAGAGCTCCATTGCTGAACAATGTTCGCGAGAGTCTAGACAGAACGCTATAAGAGATATAGGTTCCATAGCTTGCTGTAAATACTCAAAAATATCCCAAAGATCCATGTCAGCGCAAAGTGTCCTGTTACCTTAATACTCTTGAAAACCGCATAGAATATAGAATGTATATAGAGGGGTGCACGTGACGATAGCTGATAGTTGTTTCTTCGGCTAAACCAGGGTGTGGGCAAGTGGAGCTTTGGGCAACCTCCAAAGAAAAATTACTCCCATGACATCGACGTCGTAACGTTCAACGCCAACCTATCAACCAGCCATCGAGAGAATTGCACTTCTTATCGCGATTCTTTTATCAACATCGCTTAACCTGTCCAAGTCTTCGAACTTATACGATCAACTTGCCAGCTCCTCATACCTTGTGATTTAGGTGCATACTCCTGGGCAATTCCTTGTACACTTCAAGCTCCTCGACAGCTTTAATACCTTGAATCCTTGTCTTTTCCACATACATAATCCCCAGATATCAAAATGGTTACTCTCACCGAGGTCGAAGACGAACACTTCCAGCACGCTCAGGCTGGTCCCGATATTGAGGAGGACGATGACGATTACTCGGATACTGGTAATTCACAACCCCGCGCCTTTAACAGCGATATATTGCATGCATACTGACCAGGCCCACAGATTCCGAGATTTCCAACGAGTCCGACTACGACCCTTCAGAAGAGACTCTCGCTGAGCGACTATACGCACTACGAGATATTGTTCCCCCCACTACTCGCTCATGGATCTCCGGCAAGGCCAACACCATTGGTAACGCTGCCTGGAGCGTTCTTTCTTTCAGCGGCAAGGGCGCCTGGGTTCTGACTACATCTGCCCTCTTCTTTGGTGTTCCTTTCGCTCTTTCTTTCGCCGAGGACCAGCAGCTCACTGCTATGGAGCAAGAGTACAACATGCGACAAAGCGGCAGTGACCTTTTGACTGCTGGCTCCGAGCAGAGCACCGCCGACCAAGTTGGCGCCGCCCTTGATGGCAAGCCTGCTCAACCTTCCCTGTAAATCACTAGGTTGGAGTCACGCATTCAACAAATCTTGGCCTATCGTTTCTAGGTAGGAGGATATTTTCGACAGCGCCTCTTGTTGCCAGGCGCAGTCACTATTGGGCCGAGAAACAAAGCCTTCCATGTGTACGATAATTGTTTATGGCGTCTATGGCCGATGAAGACCCATGATGGATGCAAATGGGTTTGACCGGGGGGAACGAGAAGCGCGACGCATTCACGGCGCATTGTTACTGGTGTAAAGTATTGGATGATGGGGTTTGTAATGGCTTCGATCTCATCTCTGGAAAGGTGGTTTCACATGTACTTTGTCACCTTAGAGCTGTATCATTGATGACTTATGTGTGAACTATGTACAAACTATCTACCAACACAATGTTCTCTCCACAGGTGGCGAATGGTCCTTATTCGGCCACAACCATTGATATAACATGATGCGCAATAAAGCAGAGGTTAGATTCCTCTGATCATTTGTTGCATGCCGACACATCAAATTCTTGTGCAGACATGATAAAGTTGTGTCACTATAATCCGGTTCAGGGTAAGGAGCTTGATTATTACCAAGCTTATCACAGTGACACATTTTTAACCTTCCCAGACACACTCAACAGGTTAATAGGCCCCTTCCACATCGAAGAGAATATAGACAAATATGAATTACGTCGACCTGCCAAAGATAGAGGTTGTTCAAATCCGAGTTTTTATGTCTCGACACTAACAATGTACAAGCTTCACGCCCATTTGACCGGGAGCATTTCACGACGCACTCTTCACGAGATATGGTTAAGAAAGAAGGAAACAAGGGAAACAGATCTAGAGGATCCTCTGGTAGCCATGCCGGAAGGCAAACATGACTACAATCTGCAAACGTGAGTCTTGTCATGGTGCGCTGGCAGGCAGGCAACACAACTAACAATTCGTCTGCCCCAAACCGACAGTTTCTTCCCGCTTTTCAGCAGCTACATATACAATCTCATCACAGACGAAGAGTCGGTTCGATATGCCACCAAATCTGTTCTTGACGACTTTCTCAACGATGGAGTCTGTTACCTTGAGCTTCGAACAACACCCCGCAGCACGTCCCAACTCTCAGCGGAGCAGTATGTCACAATTCTTATCGACACAATCTCAGCATTTGAATCTCAAAACCCTCAGCTACATATTCGCTTGATTCTCGCTGTCGATAGGAGACATACTCCCGAGCAGGCCGCCTCCACCCTCGAGCTTGCCCTGAAATCTCGCAACAAAGGAGTCGTCGGCCTGGATCTCTGCGGTGACCCGACAGCACGGCCTGGAGGCGAGATAAGTGTTTTCACATCTGTGTTCCAAGAGGCAAAAAAGAAGGGGCTAGGAGTCACAGTGCACTTCGCGGAAGCTGAAGCCAGCGGATCCAAAGAAGAGTTAGACACGCTGCTTTCTTGGGAGCCTGGTCGCTTGGGACATGTGATCTGGGAGGACGAAGAAACAAAGAAAGAGATTGAAAAGAGGGGACTATGCTTAGAGCTGTGTCTAAGCTGCAATGTGAGAGCCGGGATGGTATTGGGTGGCTTTGAGGGACATCACTTTGGACACTGGAGAGGCGTTGAAGGGCCCAAGATTTCACTCAGCGTAAGTCTCTGGAGCCCATCATGTTGAGATCTACAAAATCAAAAACTAACAATACTGATAGACCGACGATGTGGGCGTGTTCGGGAGCCCCTTGTCTAATGAGTATAAACTCGTCGCCCAGCACTTTGGCCTTGATCGGCAAGCCATTTGTGAACTTGCGAGAGAACCAATTAGTGGGATATTTGGAGGCGAGCAGGAGAAGGAGAGGCTACGACGGATCATGTGGACAAAGTAAGAGGCGGATCAACTGAGCATTTTGGCCATTCGATAAAGGTATTTCAGCCAGATGCTCCAGAGCCGAGTTTGCTTAGTGACATATTGTTACATCTGAAATGTATGCCTCACCATTCCCATATCCTAACGTGAAATGGTGAAACACGCAGTGGACAAGTAATGAATGACAGCGATCAAGGCATCTGGTATCAATATCGACGTCATCATTCAGACATAAATTATTAGAAAAGGTTCTACTTTAGTGAAGTGGTGGTTTGGGTTTACTAGCAGGACATATTGCATCTTCCGCGAACAACTATCGAGCGATTGAAGCATCAATAGTCAATTCATACTGCTAAGACTCGCTAACAAGGTATGAGGAGAGAAGCTGATATCAAAGCCAAATCAGGAGCATCTCGTTTTCTTCCATCGCATTACATATGGAAACGACCCTGCCCATTAACGCCTTACTTTTTTGTTTTTGTTTGCCGTCGTCTTCGTCGTCTCAATCTGAAACGTTAACGTCAACATCATAGATATGATGATATGCATCCAAGTCATGTTTGTTCAAGCCTCCGTATGTTCGTTATCAGTGTGTGCCGACCGGTGGGGTTTCAAGGTCTACGCCCTCAATTTTGGCACGCTCGCCATCACTTTGACGGAAAAGGTTAAGGAAGTAACGAGAAGCGCGCTCGCTCTCGCCCTTAACCTTGATAGTCTCTTCCCGCTTGGCACTGAGGTCCTTGAGGCTCTGGTCGAGACCGATTCGAAGGTTGTCAGCAGGCATGCGAAGGACCTTTCGAACAGTTGAGGAAATACGAGAGGAATTGAAGTGGACATAGTCCAAGTCAGCAAGCTGAGTAGAGATCTTAGAAGCAAGACGAGGAGGAAGAGAGTTAGGAATTTGTTGCAGAACATAGGCAGAGGCGGCAATAGCTAACAGCACAATTAGTGATTTGATACTAAAAGAAAGGGTCATTGTTGTCAACTTACCAGCCACGAGAATACCAGGAATGATGAGCTGGCGGAGGTTCTCATTGCTTAAAATTCGGGTTGCTGTAATAGCTTGGTCCATCCATGTGTTCATGCCAATCATTCGGGGCACAACCGCGCCAGCTATTGTCAGGGCCATACCGGTACCGGCGAACTTTTCCTGTCGTTGCAGCAAAGTAGTCCAGTCGACAAAGTCGATTAGTTCTGTAGGAATTTCGACCTGGCGAGCGAGAGCGTCCTTCTTGCGTCGGAACATGACATCAGGTCGGAACTGCAAGTTCTGGAACTCATCACCAACGTGCAGAATGCCCAGCTGTTTGATAGCATTGACGCCGTAAACAGTCTTTTTGCGAGCATATTCCTCACAGCTCGCTACGGAATCAGCAATGTTTGATAGCATGGCCTCCTTGAGATCCTCAGCATACTGGAAGGCATTCCAGATGCCTGGGTAAGGAACGTCGTAGTGGCTGTTCCCGGCATGGAGAATAGCCGAGTTGAGGGTGTTTCGAGTGTACTCGTAAATATCATTGCATGTTTCCTCGACATTGGCATCGACCGACTCGCTCACTTCAGAGCGTGCCCTTCGGCTAGACTCTAGCTGAGGCTCAAGCTCCTTAAGCTCCTGAGTCACTCGCTCGAGCTCTGACTGAGCAACTTCCTGGTTGACCGTTGCAAGAGTGCTGACATCGTTCAGGATGTTGAGCAAATATGTTCGAGCAGGTGCAAGCTTGGACCGTGCGCGCTTCTCAAGCACGAACCTTCGCAGCGATTGCTCCAGAGCCTCAAAGTCTCGCACTTTGTCAAGATCTTTGCCCTTGCCCTTGTCATCACCATCACCAGGATCGCCACTGCCTCCACTTGAACTACCGCTGCCATTGCCACCAGGGCCGCCTGGTGGCGATGGGCCGACAGGGATGGCATTACTGGAAACAAAGTGCACAAGTTCTGAGGACTCCTTATGAGTTCGAGGACTAAGACCAGCAACCTGGTCAAGAACCATCTTCTCACATCGCTTCTTGTCTCGAATGACATCAAAACCGTTAACGACAATAAAGATGTAGGCCTTCTCAGCGGCGGCAGCCCAGATAAACTCCTTGGCAGACTGTGTAAAATGATTGGCAGCAGAGACCACAAATACTACCACATCAATCTCCTCCTGTCGGGCAAAGATGGCTGTTGTCTTGGTTGTATCAGAGTTAAGACCGGGAGCGTCGATCAAAGCAATATCCACCACTCCGTTATTCAATAGAGACTCGTCAATGCTTCGGCTATCCTTGACGTAGATCTTGCACTGCGTATAAGTCTCATTATCAATGACAATGTTCTCAAGTTCCTTCAACGAGAACACATCGTAGGTTGACTCATCGTTTCGATCGTAGGGCACGTTTTTGTGTACGGCATGCACCTCTTCTATACCCGAGTTTTCCCTGGCATCGAGGACTTCGCAAAAGATAGCAGTGCAAGGCTGCTGATCCTCAGGCAGAACCTTTCGGCGAAGGAGGGCGTTACAGAAAGTTGACTTTCCAGCATTGAGATCACCTGTGATAAGAACTTTGCTCGCAGTATCCTCAATTCGTTCGCGAAGGGCAAGAAGATGCTTGATGCTGGAGTTGATTTTTCCATCGAGAAGCGACGCAATAGAACTCTTTTCCAACGAATGCACGAGCTCAGTCTGATGAAGTGTCCCGAGCTTAAGGTCCAACTTTAAAACGGAAAACTCTTGAGAAATCTGGGGTGAAACAAGTCGTGGCTCGGGTGCCGTTCGAGTCTCGGCGGCTCGGCTCGACTCGGCGGATCCGTCTTCGACCGTCGTCAAGGAACGTCGTAACCCGGGGTTTCGGAAAGATGGTGATCCTTTTCCTTCAATGCCTGTATGTGCATGGGAGAAGGCGGGCCGTGAGGAATTTTCGGAGGAGTCGCGGCGTGCTCGTTGGACGGAGGGATAGTGGGCTGGCCAGGATGCGTTCATCTCTTGTAGATTTTGAAGCAGTTCGAGCACCTTGTTGATGGAGCGACCGAGGGTTGCACGGTGAGCATTATACCACATCTGGTGCACAGCACCTGATGCAGGCCGGTCGTGATGCATTGCCATATCCCACGCTGCAGCGGAGCTCATGGTACGGTCATCGCCAGCTATACTCCCACCATAACCTGAGTCAACGTCGAGCATGCTCTGAAGACGGGCAGCATGTTCAGATGCCATACCATTGCCAACAGTCATGTATTGGACGCGGGAAGAGGGCGAGCCAGCGGGTGGCGGAGATGAGTAATTGCTGGGCGCGTTTGAGTGGCCATGATCGTTATCACCATCAGAATCGGTTTCCTGGTGCAGTCGGGCCTTGCCCTTGCCATTACCGTTACCGCTGAAGTAGTCTTGGCTCATGTTGAATTATTCGATATCAGTTCGAGCGGCATATTTTGGACGAGAAGAGGAGGAGTAAAATGTGATTGGAAACCGTGATGCCGATGTAATTATGGCGGTCGGGTTGGAGAGGCGAATAAGAATCATTGACAAGTCAGAGAAACGACCCATTTCTGCATGATTTTTGCTACGTACCGATACCCGATTTGATTGGCGAAATCTGGAGACTTTTTTTCCTGACTGGACGCTTGGACCAAGCGGGCAGGCTCTTATCGTCCCTGTATCTTCCTTCAAGGTTGGCCCAGCGCGATTACGTAGTGTCGGGATACCCGTAGCGCAGGACGGGCCATTCCATATTAGAACCTACCTACTCTTACCACGCTTCCAGGATCAGATCCAGGCTTGGACTTTTTCTCGCTGCCTTGCGCATTTGTATCGTCTTATTACTTCGCAGTACCTGCGAGAACTCTCCTCTATACCGAATTCGCCGACCTCAACGATCATCATCCTCCTTCTTCCTCAGCCTACGACCACTCCCCCGCACATCATGAATGTAAGAACAGCGGTGTCGTGCGACAATGCGGCGCGCCCATGATTGCTAATTTACGCATGATATAGATCCTCGAATGGGCATTTGGAAAGCGCATGACGCCTGCGGAGCGTCTGCGCAAGAACCAGCGCATGCTGGACAAGGCCATCCGTGAACTTGACCAGATGCGCGTCAAACTAGAGAAGCAAGAGAAGACCCTTATCCAACAAATCAAGACAAGCGCCAAGAACGGTCAGATGGGAGCTTGTAAAATCCAGGCCAAGGATTTGGTCCGTACGAGACGATACGTCGAGAAGTTTTACAGTATGCGCAGTCAACTACAGAAGATCTCGCTTCGCCTTCAGGTAATAACAGTAGCTGGACAAGAACTCAGACCAGAGGCTGACTGAATACACCATAGACATACAGAACGAACGAGCAGATGATGCAGGCTATGAAGGGCGCTACTATGGCATTGGGAAGCATGAATAAGTCGATGAACCTCCCGCAGCTCCAACGAATCGCTATGGAGTTTGAGCGCGAAAACGATATCATGGATCAACGACAGGAGATGATGGACGATGCCATTGATGATGCTATGGATGTGGGGATTGAAGAAGAAGGTGACGAGGTGGTGGAGCAAGTCTTGGAAGAGATCGGTGTGGACTTCAACCAGGCGGTAAGTCGAACAAGGATGATGCCATGTGAGTCCTGTTACTAACTGAATCACAGCTTGGTGAAACACCCACTGCCTTAGGAACTGCAGCTGTGCCCGAGGGTAAGATTGCTCAGGCAGTAGGCGGCGGAGGCGGTGGTGACCCCGTCGACGACGACCTTCAAGCAAGACTGGACAGCTTGCGGAAGTAGCTGATCCAGCAGAGGGCTGAGAAGCCTTGGGTGGCTTGTTGCGAAGATGTCGGCCATATCATTTTAAAGTGGAATGTCCGCCCCAAGTTCAGACCACAGAAGACGGTTATAAGTCCAATATCATGACTGATCTTGGCCATAAGAAAGAGGCGGTTTCGTGGTACTTTGTTTGTTACGGTGCATTGGTGTCTGGAGAATTGTGTTATAATCCATCAACTTTTCAGCCTTTCCTGTGTTTTATAGATAACCATATTCGCTGCCTTGTGAGGTTAAACAAGGCTTGACCGCATTGTCACCGGGCTTGCATCCCCAGTCCAATGTTGCCCAATGCTTGACCGTTCAAAAACCGCATGAGGTTGACTCCCACATTCAGTCCCACTACAGCAAACACCAAATTATGCATAATGGAGAAAGCGAAATCCATTAGAGGAACAACGCCAAATGGCATTATGTTCAATAAATACCTATCTAGGCAACCTAGTCAAGCATGGCTTTGATGGCAGTCTCGGAGCTACGAGCTACACGTGTACAGTCGGCTACGGGTCTAAGAAGCTGGCCTCATGAGACTTTACTGGATCTTTGGGTAAATTACCCCGAGCCGTTAGGTTCAGCTGACTGACGACAAAGCAGTGATAGTAGTATCAGTCTATCAGATAACTACTAATGTACTGGACTACCTTAGTTAGGTAGGGTCGGATGTCTCGGGGTGAGGATGGATTTACAAGTAATGTACTTATATTGTGAAGAGCAGTATCTCAACATCTCAATATCCAACGTCAAAGAAAAAAAGGGGTTCAATTAATATGCGTTTTCTAGAGTTGGTTTGTTATCATGATCGACACATCCATTTCTGCTGGAGCCCAAAGGCAAAAAGCAAACGAAAATCACAGACAGCTCAGGCTGCCCAAGATCCATCCATTTGTCCCGCCCCATCTGCACAGCGCTAAAGAGCGCGCTCGTGAGCCAGTAAACGTCACTAGAGCGTGGGTACGTCAGTGGCCAACAGCCAAACATAGCACACAATCGGATCTTGGAGCACCTCGAGCTTAAGCGCAGGTCCCCACCCCCACTGGCTCTCTTACCCAATCCGCCGCGTTACACCACGGTAGGTATGGTACCTCTACTTACTACCTCTTTAGCCAGCTAATAAATCATCCAACGAAACGTCCTAAACTTAAGTACCTAACCTTGTCAACTCTTCATCAACTACGACACGACTTTCTGTAAATGAGCCTGGCTGGCTTGCATCGAGCCGTAACTTAATCCGACCTTGCCGCTTGCTTACCTTACCAGGTATCTTGTTCTGTCCACTGAACTTGGGTATATTTCCTGGTTCAACTCTCCTACTTTGAAACACTCTTTCTACATCCATCATCAGGTACGTTAATTCACCAGTCTTCTCATCGTATTTTGCTTTCTCTGGTCTGGGAGATATGTGTCTCTTCGGATCCATCTCTTACTCTATTACTTTTTCTTTTGTCTGCATTTTATCCCTTCCTCGTTACGTTCGTGGGTTATCATGTCTATACTATTACCTCTCCTTGGTGGCGCCTACGTCACATTTCCCGAGCTACTATGTGGTCTCTGCAGTATACCTAGTGCCTCTACAATTTAAGGACCGTCAGGCTGTTACTGAGGCGCATTGTCTGAAAATACAGCATTGTCGTCGTCCGAAGTGTGGTGGTTCTCTTCCACCCATCACGGTCGAGTGACGACACAAGGAGGCTTTTCGGTTCGCGTGCTTAGCTACACCATCAACGGTTTCCAAACAATCTGCATGCGCTTACAAATATCTTTCTATTTTCCTCTGCTTCTTCTTGGCGGCATAGAGTGACATTCCCAGTTCAACTTCTCTAACTAAATATTCCAGGCCCATCTTGTGCCAACGAATCATATACGCCAAGCTGGTTTCGACCAGCACCCCGCCCCTACCCTTACCACGACGACATACCTACCTAGGTACCTATCTTACTCACCACAGCTACCGCAACTTTCGCGTGTAGCCATTTTACAACTTCCACCATCTACAAGACGATAGAAACGGAACCGAACTCCTAACTCATACAGCATCATTAGTGCTGACATTACCCTCGCTCTGCGCAACGCCACCTAGTATTATCTTGCCCTCAACACAAACTGGCGAGCAACAAGCGTCGCAGTCTCTCCTCGACCGGAGGAAGTCTGCTGAATAGAATGTTTGGCGGTAGTTCCAACAACTCAGCGGGCAACAAATCCGAAAGCGACTCAAAATCAGACAAATCCCCTTCTCCCGAACCCGGCTCAGGCCCCAGTGCTCCAGCCTCCATCAAGACGACCGATCAGGCCGCGAGTGGTGAAAAACGTAGTGGAAATGGCAGCCCTCCAACCCGACAGGATACCGGCGGCTCGACCGACAAGAAGCGCAGGAGTAGCAGTGTTAGTAGCCGAGCTAGCAGTCTCTTGGCCTCTGCCAAAAACTCGCTCAACTTCTCCCAGAGCAGTCGCAGCGGAGGCTCTGAAGTGAGTTCCTCACAGACACCTTTGCAGAAACTTGGCAAACAGGATCCCGCTCTTGCAGTCCCTCAAGGTCAACATAACAACTCTGCTGGAGAATCTATGCCGGGTCCCAAGTCTACATTCCGCGTTGGTGTTTGGGAAGATAGGAACAAGAAATGCCGTCGCACTATGGAAGATACACACGCCTTCCTTTACAACTTTGTGCAGACACCGGCTCTAAATGATATGTCCGCAAAGGGCAAAACTGACGGTGAAGACCAAGAGGCGGCTACCGCTGACATGGTCGAGTCAGATAATGGCTATTTCGCTATTTTTGATGGGCACGCTGGCACATTTGCTGCTGACTGGTGTGGCAAAAAGCTGCATCTGATTCTCGAGGACATCATACGCAAGAATCCCAATGCTTTGATTCCTGAAGTCCTAGATCAGGCCTTCACGGCCGCCGATGCGCAGCTAGAAAAGCTCCCGCTAAAGAACAGTGGTTGCACTGCGGCCGTTGCAGTTCTGCGCTGGGAAGATCGAGCTTCAAACGACCGATCGGCCATCAAGTCCGCTAAACCGGACGAACCTGTCGAGATGGACAAGGCTACCGATGGAGCCTCAAATGAAGAGGCCGTTGTAGCGACCAAGGCTACAAATTCAAAAGGGAAAGGCAGCGGACGACAACGAGTTTTGTACACCGCAAATGTTGGCGATGCCCGTATTATCCTTTGCCGGGGTGGAAAGGCCCTGCGGCTTTCTTATGACCACAAAGGCAGTGATGAAATCGAGGGCAAGCGAATCGCCGCAGCTGGAGGCTTGATCCTCAATAATCGTGTCAATGGCGTTCTGGCCGTAACCCGCGCACTTGGCGATGCTTACATGAAGAAGCTCGTCACTGGTCACCCTTATACAACCGAGACGGTTATCCAATCTGATAGCGATGAGTTTATTATCATTGCTTGTGACGGAGTAAGCCCAGCCCTGACTGTCATTCTGAGATACGAGTCGCTGACCAAGATAGATTTGGGATGTATGTAGCGACCAGGAAGCGGTTGACCTCGTACGCAACGTTGAGGATCCTGTCTCGGCCTCAAAGCAATTAGTTGACTACGCACTGAACCGCTTCAGCACCGACAATCTGTCTTGCATGGTCGTCCGGCTGGACCAGAACAAGGAAGCTGCTGTAGAGGTTGAAGGTGCAGCATCCCAGGTCAGTGAGGCAGACAAGATTGTCAGCGAGACTAAGCAGAAAATTGCAGACGGTAGCACGCCCGCCGTCGGTGTATCAGCGACCAGCAACGCGCCCCAATCCGAAACCCCTATAGCTGTTCAGGAGGGCAACTTTGTGCCAACCTCACTAGATGAAGCGGTGACAGAGGAGCCTATCCATCCTGTAGACCCCAAGTCGGATGGGGTGCCCATACTGAATAAGGCGGCTGTTGAGGAGGCCCGTAAGGATAAGCCAGCAGTGGACAAACCGGCTGAGGAGAAGCCCTCTGGGCAGGAATAACTCAAGGGAAATGGAGTAGACTTGAGGCACTATGAACATACGCCAGTCTGGTTATTTGGACTCGGAGCAAGAGCATAGGCGAACAACGTGAACATGGAATACCGACTCAGTGGGTTACTGCGTGTCCCTGAACATGAAGCTAGGCATATCCTTGGATCAAGCCTTGTAAAATGCGGATTGACATGATGTGCATGCAAAGGCGCTATGATGGGTTTCGTGCCTTGACTGGGCTCACATAAAGCTGACATGGGTTTGAGCAGTCTTGTGTTGTTTTCATAGGTTAGGTGAACAGCGTCATCGTACATGTAAGAGAAGGGAGGATGACACTGCTTTTGCAGTACAATGCTGTATTGATAAAGAACATGAATACGATTTGAAACGAGGGTTGTTGATATTGGCTATTATTTGCACTCGGATGTATATCATGTATAGTACTAAGTTATACTGGATCCAACCTATCTACAGCCCATCGCTGTCTTCGTATGTCGTACACTTAGCTATGTGGTCTTAGTCTCAGAGAGTATAGGAGGTTGTACTCCGTATTTCTTACAAGCTGGCTAATTGAACCCATGTCTTCCACTAGTTGTTCTAGGATGCTTCGACGCGAGCTTCCACGCTTTTCGGCCCTGGCCGGACTGCAGAGGTACTGAATCGCTAGTCCGACTTGAAGCTCCGTTCTATTGACTAGAACAGGTGATTGCAAATTACAGCATCATCCACTGCGGCGCGGTGCAGCAGCTGGTTGTAATTGGGACCGACGAAACAATTTCCTCTAATTCTCGAGACTCAAGAGTAGATGGGCCAGTCGCGTGCGGGCTGGTTGCAGGCTGCCTATGTTTACCTATGAGGCGACGACAGACGGGCTTTACTCTCAAACGCTCCGGAGTCAACGTCAGAATTGTTTATTGACTTGTTAACTTTTAGATTGCGCCTAGGTACCTAGGCATAGTGGAGAATGATGCCAGGGCGGCAGTGGAAGTGCTTCCATTGTTGCTTGCGTGGCTTTGATGGCTTTTGGTGGCTTTGATCTACGAGAATTGGAACTCACGTAGCACAGAGTACCGAGTTAGGCCAAACTCAGACTGGATTTGATAGAATGAAGTTTGAATTCTGCGAGTCATAGTCCAGGTAAGTAAGTGCCTGATGATATCTTTCTGTCCTGGACTTAATGTGCCGTATCAGAGTGTCTACATCAGATACTTTATCCGTAGTTAGGTAGTAAGAGGATAAAAGGTCATCTCGTCTAACAGCAGTCGTTTCGTTTCACGACACAACTCTTTTCGTCTATGTACGAATACATTTCTTGTCTCGTTAAACTTTCTGTCATGTAACCAACCTTGTGTTTGTGCGATGGATGGTCTGGATGTAGTAGTATTGGTATACCCGATCCCTGACGGAGGACCAAGACGCTATCCATCATTCATTCCAGCGCGAGACACCCTTTTTGGCTGGCGCGTAATTTACAGCCAAAGACCTTCATGTTGAGTAATTGATTGACATTTATGTCACAGTTGGGATGTATGGTTTATCAAGTGCCTGGCTGTTTTTGCTTTGAGCGGTGTCATGATTTATTTCAATCCTTTCTGTTCTTTCTGTTCCTTCTTTTCTTTTCTTTTCTGCTTAAGTCTGTGTGTCTCGCTCGGCCCATGATGTGAGAAAGCACCTGTTGTGCATCCATCCCCCCGATCTTATTTGCTTGTGCTGAGTTTAATCACTTAAATCATCAATTGATCGACGCCGCCTCAACCCTGAGGATAACAACGGTTTCTTGACAGCGAAAGGAAAAAACAAAACCGTCTTTATCAGAGGGGAGAGAGAGATGAAAGAAGATATTTAAAAAATAAATGAAACGAAAGCACAAAACAGGACAAACATATCAACAAATCGAGCAACCCAACCCAACCCTTCCC
>JAALXK010000428.1:0-16749 GCA_012977745.1 Fusarium anguioides | reverse complement strand
AAAAAAAAAAAAAAAACCCCCGGATAACCTATAACGCCGCCAGTTCCCAACTAGGATGATGACGAGTACAAAACAATAAAGTTGCGTTTTAACCACCGACAAGTCTCAATATGTGACGTGATATATTATCTGTTCCTCAAGCAACGTCTGGATCTGATGTTCACGTTTCAAGACAGGCTTATCCTGTTGATTGACTGTTAGAGACATGCGTCTGAATCAGTCTTGTCTTGCTGACAGTTGGCAATAGCCAATAATGACAATGTGGTGAGCTGATTGTGGTGAGTGATGCAGTTGCAGGGTATAAACGGAGTTATGGTTGGAGAACTGTTGTTTGTTATACCTATCCGTATATGCATGCTCCTGAGGGGGAAACTTGTCCTTGTCATGATCCAAGATCAGTCATCAATCTGTCTTTCCGCGGATATACTATTGAAGCATATCGGGATATATCGCCGATTTTAAGGTTCCTTATTACCTACCTCCCTAAAGCTGATATCTATGACGAGAGTCATAGCGTGCAACCATCATGAGATAGTTTTATTACAACCGTCCGAGTTTGCTGACCTCGTCACAACTCAACAACATCCAGTCATAGTCATAGTTAGAGAAGGACAACTCGATCCTGATAAAACCCAACGGCTATCACGTTGAATACCTAAATAGTTATAGGTTTTTGTTATTTTCTCAGCTCACGAGTGCAGCCGTTGGCTTCGGCCGGTGCCTCTTCCAGTCTAGGTCTGATCCAGCGGTTGGCTAGCAGAGGCCCGTAGCGCACTGAAGCCCCTGAAGAGGTTAACCGGCGGTTGCCCAACAACGGCTAAGTTGAACAGTTGATCTTACTGATGCGCCACCAAACCTGTGATCTTGAAGTTGAATATTCATTTTAAATGTATGTAGCTTTATTTGTTCAAGCTCTGTGTTTCGATAAGCAGTCTACTATTTCTTTCTTCTTTTTCGTATCTCTGTATAGTTTGCTCTATTTAGCAGCCCTTCACTGTAAACAGGTAGTAGCTCCCGCAGCTCAGCTCAGCTTGGTCGAACAAGCCTAGGTGTTGTAAATAGGAAGGTCGGGCACGTTGGATTGTCCGTATCCACAGCATTCCCGTCCGTTCATCCTATCCAATCCATTCTCATCACGAATTTACCGACTCGAAGCGAACAAACGAACGGACCTCTTCAGCCTTCTTCTGCCTAAACTGGAGTAGGAGTCTTCGACGTTGACATCCGTGAGATCACGATAATCAACATCATCACGAGAGTTAAGAACAAGATTCGAAACGAACGGACAACAAGACGAGACGAGACGAGACGAACCCACGAACCGATCAAATAACTCTGTTTAATGGATGCCAAGGTATGTAATGGATGGATACTCTGATACTCAGTATCAGCGTTTGCTTCTCTATCTGTTTGCTGGCCTCGGTATCCCCATCAACATGCAACTCCCCATCATCTATCTCCATTGACAACGAGACAAGGCACAAGCCCGGTCTCAACTTCAATACTTGAATGATCCATTCCTATATTTGTTCTCTATATATTCTAGTCTCATCTAGCGGGAACATGTTCTGTCTCCCTGCTTTTGCTTCTTTTCTCCCTTTCTTTAACCTGGACTTCTTCCCTGCCCCTCCTCTTTTTTAATCGGGGCTTACTTATCCGTCCCGTATTCGATCCCGACTTCATTCCTCCCTTTGCACCACATTTGATCTTTTTATCATCAGTGGCTGACAGACATGCTTGTCCAAGCAAAACAGTCTTAGACCTTAATGCCTTTCTTCCGTCCTTCTATGATCGTTTACGACCTTGTATAATGACCCACGAGCACCGACCAAACTGCGACATCTAAATAGACTTTCTCTCTCTCTATCTCTATCTATCTCTACCCGTCACAGCCTGCCCACGCCGAGCTCGACATTTACGATCCGAATCCCGATAAAACCAACTACAGTCTCTTCGGCTTTCATTTTCTTGTTAAACAATTTGTCGAGTACGATCTTTCATATTTTTGCATGGACTCCAGCTCTTAACTAGTGCATTTTAACGGCAAACGTGACCGACCGTGCACATTATCAACCTCGATTTCGAAACATCCCCTCGGCCTGCATTGATTGAGCTGGCCTTTATGATAAGCAATTAGAGTTGCTATGACCGGGGATCAACTGGCTGCAAGGCAAGCTCAACTCACAGCCTTGCCCTTTACTTCCTTCCAACACCAACCGTCATATCGTCAAGATGCCCTCCGGTTCACATTCACTAACCGATTCGCCGTCGTATAGGTTTGCCAATTCAAATCACCGTCCTCAAACATCCGCAGCTACTCCTACCTCCGACGCCTTTCCCAGTCCCGTTTTCGAGACCCCCAAGCCCGGGCAAGGTTCAGTTACCGACGCCGGGGGTTGGACTCCGCATTTTGCTGAAGATTACTCCGTGTTCAACTCAACTCCTGGAAATCTCGTTGGATCACAGAATTCTTTCGTTGACCTTGCTGCCGCTACATTTTCCAACGACCACAAGAGGCTCCTTTCCGCCGAGACCTTTGCCGCTCAAATTGCAACCCATGTGAATCACTTTTCCTCCAACCAAAATTTACCACTGCTGCCGGTCGAGCCCTCACGACGCTTGGCCTCGTCCCCGAACTCAGTAACCGTACCTCAAGAATACATAACCGCTACAACACCTTTGCCGAGTCCTGACCCGATCAACCATTCCCAGTCCTCCAAAAAGGCTAGGAAAGCTGGAGTTCAGGGCGCAGAGCCTTCACAGACGGCGACACCCCCACCCACTAGACGTAGGGGAGAGCGGAAGCTCGCCAACAAGCTCAGTATGCAAAATGATCAGATTTTTGGTCAGCCCGACTTCACCGGCAACTCTCAACAACAACAGCATGACATTGCTGCTCTGATGGCTTCCTCTGGTGACATGTTTGGATATCCCATGACAGCACCTGCTGCCACGCCTAATGCATTCTGGGATCCCTCGATGGGCATGGACTTTGACTTTAGTGCATCCCCTTCCAATGTCTTTCAGACGACGCCTGTTCAGCATGGCCATCGCCACACAGGATCCTTCGACTGGAACAGCGAGGCACCACTCTTTCAAGACCCTAATGCACCATTCGCTTCGGCGGGTTCAGATCCTATGCAAACAATTCAACGTGACCGTGCTCTTGCCCCAAAGCCTATGGGCTCGGCAGCTGCTACAACTGCAGCAAGCGCTGCTATGTCCGCTGCACTCTCCACTCCTTTAGATGATCCTTATGGGCTGGGACAGTCCATGAATGGAGTGAATCCTGGACTGCTATTTGAACCCCCACACACGTCTATTTTGGATAACCCTGCTCTGATCCCAGTGACACAAGCTGGCTCTGCTGAAGCCACGATTTTCCAATCGAGGTCTAGAACACCATTAGGAGACAATATCCGACAGTCAACGAGTATGAAGGACTTGAGGGTTACCAAGGTACCAGATCGTGCACTTGCACCATCACCCGTCAAAGCAAACCCTCGACCTGGGATGGGCAGAAGTTTTAGTGAGAACCGTGGCAAGAGGGCCCAGACTCAGAACCGACCTGTGCTGCCCAAACTTGCACCCGCCCGACCTGTCTCACAAGCTAGCAATGGATCTAATAGCGACAGTGCACCTCCCGCCCGGCCCATAGCCAAACCAACTGGAAGACTATCACCCATGAAGAACCAGCATCGCCTATCGGGGTTAGCATCTATACCTGAAGGGCCAGCACTACAACATCCGCCTATCCGAACAGCCGTGAAATTCACGATCGACTCGAGGGGAAGAGCTCGCGCGGAGACCACGATTGTGCCGAATGAATGGGACTGGGAGCCCACTGTCAGTCATTCAAGACTCCATCGTGATAGGAGTCGAACACGAGAGTTGGGGCCTTCTGATGAGGACGAGTCATCCTCTGACGACGAACCCATCATCATCCCCAGCCGGAACAGCTCGTTCAATGCGTCTTTTGCCTTGCCGGATCCTCTCAGACCAGTGGGATCTATCTTTCACTCTTCACGACGCAGTGTTAGCGACAGAAGTACGAGTAGTATACACGATACGATTGGCGGATCGCAACATGATGTAGACAGCGAGACCGAGACAGTCATGCATGAGCGCAAGGACAAGATCGGAGATGCTGCTAGCGAGCTCCGTAAAGTGATGGAGGATCGTAGGAAGCGGTCGAATCCGATGGGGCAAGGCGGACAACACCGATCATTCCACAGTGGTAGTTTTGGCCCTTTTCGAGGTGATAGCAACTCGCCATCGACCCTTACCGAGTCAAGCCTGATGACGGAAAGGCAAGATGTCAGATGTCTCTGTAACCGCAAGGGGGTTGACGAGGGGGGCGGCTTCATGATCCAGTGGTACGTTAATCCTCGGCCTCTGGTAAACAGATAATTAGTTATACTGACCTCTATTATAGCGAGTCCTGTGAAATGTGGCTCCACGGAAAGTGTGTTAATCTCAACGTCAGGACTCGACCAAGAGTGTATATCTGCGCATTCTGTGGCAATACGCCAAACATGCGAGGAGGTCGACTGCGTGACACTGGACGAGGTCACTTGACAGGAGCTGTACCTGTAGCATCTCCATTGACGAGCAAATCATTTAGGGCGTTTCGGTAGGGAACAACAGGTTGGATAAGCATTTTTTTTTTTTTGGAGGAGTAGACTGGATTCATGGAGTACTGGATGACGATATGGTTTTTGATCAAGTACATACGTAAGCATTGGCATTCCAGACCAAGATATAACATGCACTGGACCGAATAATTATTTGCCAAAAGAGAAGAAACAGAGTGAGCATATGCCAACAAGGTTATGTATAGCTGAGCTGAGCTGGGCTATGAGCTGTCCATGTCTCGTCCCAAAGCTTCCGATACTACCCAAAATGATCTTCAAGTCTCTTCTCGTTGGCTGAAGCCGAAGATGCCCACTTAGCTCTGCCGTAGGGTCCACGTCGGCCACTGAGCGAAGTGCCGGCTTGCGGAGCTTCAGGCTTCCGATCTCGGAATGGTGGGGAAGAATGAATGTCGGTGATGCGGGGCAGTGACAGAGTCCAGAAGTTGATTATAGCTTCATAGCTGCAACGGTTTAAAATTGATATATTCGTGGTTGAGAGCATAATGGAAGCTTAAATTCATTACACTATTCAACTTCTATGGTATGGTGATGGACTAGAAATACAAGAAACAACAAATTTCATATCAAAGATATGACCCAAAGCCTCAGGAAAGTTGATACTGCTTGAACAATTTGGCTACCCTACAGAAACTCTTGGTAAAATAGCCTGGATATCTATAGATACTATTAAAGGGAAGAGTTAGGCAAAGACAAAGTCATTGCAACGTTCGGAAATCAAAGATTCACTGGGGGATTACCAAGGAATAATAGAGATACAACAGCATGCAATTTGTCTAATAAGGTAGTACCCGATCAAGCATGTATTCCGGATCCCGACTGACTCTCTTTGAGCAAGCGAGTCTGAAAAGCAGATCATTTTACAACTACCTCTTCTGTGCCCAAGTACCTAAGTAAGCTTAAGAAAATCAGCTATTTTCTTACATCCTTCTGGGTCTGCAGCAGCAATTTTCACGTGTAGTTAGACAATGACAGCCTTGTTCCAAGTCACTTCATGTATGGATCTTGTCGTCAACACGAGATTTACTTCATATTGGGGTCCAAAACGCAACCACTTCTCGGAATGGAAACTGCCGAGGGCAAGAAATGAAAATCGAAAACTCCTGGTCTGACGAGAGAAATGCATGCATGCACAGCGGTGGGAGAAAGCTGCAGAGATTTTCCTTGCTTACTGTTTACCTACCTATTGGTGTGAGACTGTCCTTGACAACAAGGGCGGCAAAGGCGAAACAGGGCGGCTGATGGAGGGAAAAGCGTAAAAAGTAGAAAGAAAAAAAGGGAGAGAAAGTAAGAGTCATGACTTTGAGACTGAAGGAAAATAAGCTTGAAGCCTTATACTGATACTATAACTTTAAAACTTGTATCAAATCGTTGTCACTGTGGAGGGATATCCGAGAGTGACGAGGTTGGCGATTGGTGGAGCCTGCATGACCTTGCATGAGGAGTCATGATATGGCTGAGTCTTGTCTTGGGACGGTAACTCTATTGTATTTGAGTGGTAAAGATCTCAAGGGATGTTTTATCTGTCCACTTCAGAGCTTTTTATTGTTATTGTTGTCTCTATTGACTGCCCGTGATGAGACATGATCACCTATCACGGCACGATAGAGCAAAACGTAGCAGCAGCAGATGTACAACACAACAACACAATAATGCTTGAGCTGTCTGTGCTCTCCTCCTGCTGTAAGGTACGCACAACACAATTGATCCTGATTCGCTAACATGCAAAAGGGAGGGGAGAAGAAAGCAAGGCATTTAGTACCAACCAATAGTGAGTAACCGAAGTACAACAACTTGAGCTCTCACTGCAGTAGCTCTATCGACTAACATTAGTCTAGTCGACCGAGCGGTACACCCACACGTGCTGTTGGCATAAAAGTAACAAGTCAAAGAGTTGAAAAAAAATAAACTTGATAGAAACGTGCTTGACCGACAATGCATATGCTCAGTTATGTTTGGACTGGGATGCCTTGCTCGCGGAACCTGTCCCGGATAGAGCAGTATCGAAGTGTTTCGAATCTGCAAATATGATGTGATAATATCCGCAACTTTTTTCGAGGTTACAAAATGTGGCTGATATGGCAGAAAAGAAGAAGCTACAGTTGTGACCACACCACTTGGACGGGATACGAAGAGCACCAATCTACGGGTAGAGATAGATCCATTAGTTATCCCTTCCAAAGGTACAGGTACACTACTTCTTGATTGCCGTGCAACCTGCCATATTGCTAACTAACTCAGGCAGTTTGTTTCGTATCTTGAATCATTTTCGTAGAACAGTCCGAGCTTAAGTTACAGAGCTTCAGCTTGAATCTGTTGGTTTCTGATGTCATGAAGGCCTCATACTCATGGCAACCATGTCTTTAGAGGAGGTTAGCGTGGTATAACTTGAGTCACAGAGAGGATCAGTTCACTTCAGTTCAATAAATTTTCTCACTGCAGATAAATGAGTTGAATAGAGGTGGCTGGTTCGTCAATGTTGGATCATGGCTTGAGTTGGCGTCATGCACTCGCGGGTGAGAGCTGCAAAATGCCGAAGCTAAATTATGGCGAAATATGAAGTTTTACTGTAGTTTATTTTCCAATTTTACAGTCAAACAGTTATTTAAAAGACGATAAATTTAATATGCTGCGTATTAACTGATTGAGTATGTAGAGTATCGCTTACACCAACAAACAAGTTAGGTAAACAATTAAGGTAGGTGAGTTTGTGGGTTGGTAGCTGCCCGTAGTGGACAGTGGTGTTTGGTTCCTCAGGCTCTCTCACAACCGTCAAGTTACCCCAAACTCAATCCATCCTCTCGTATTCAACGCCCTATGTATTCCTCCACACCATCACCGCATTTACTAGTGCATACTGAGACAATTATGGCGGTATCTAGCTCAGTATTGGCTGTTTCGTCTCATTATGGTGCACGCTAGCGACACGGAACCGATACGCTAGGGATGCGATGCTCTCTTATCTTCCCTTGTTGTTGATCATTATTGACTTGGTTTAATCGATTCATCCAGGGCAGAAATCAATCACAGCCAACAGCTCGCTCCCTGCTCTTCCTTGCCGAACCTACCCAATCGAAAGAAACAGGCTTCCACAAGCACAAGACGTGGTGGCTGCAGCTCTGCCTGCCTGCTGTGCTATCAAACAAGGTGCTTGGTGCTTGTCCTTGGCTAATCCTCCGTTTTTCTGTCAGACCTGAGATGTCGATTGGTTCCGACCTGCAGCTTTCTCTCGTAATGACCAGTAATCGACGAAAATGTTGTGTTTCGCTTGCAAAGGCGCCCGCATCCGATAACCTCTCTTCTCCGACCTCTTGGCTTCTGAACCACATGGCGATGACCGTGGAGAACCCGGCCATCGCGAGACCAGATCCAAAGCTCCCCCGCCGGTTCTCCATTTTACAAGTCGTGTACCGCGAAATTCGTGTAATAGTCAGCCTTGAACTTGTTTTTGTTTATTGGATTTGTCTACCGGCCTCCCGAGCTCTCGATTAACACAGCAGCCGTACACCAGAGCAACCAGGTGTGGCTTATATCAACACGGTTATGATGAACGACATGCTTAAGGTTCTCTGGCTGGTCCGTTTGCCAGTTCCCATGTTGGAAAAGATGGCACAGGCAGAGCAAGCCATTCTTTATCCTGACTGCCTCTCTCCTCGGCCCATTGATCCGGGTGCAAAGTCTGGGCAGCCATAATGGAACAATGCCGTGGTTTCCAAACAACCATACGGGGTACAGCGGGAATATTCACCATAACAAATCCCCGGAGACTCCAACAGACACTTGGTTGACCTCACTACCTATCACGAGCAATCGTCGATTGGCGACATGTACACATGGGGTGACGATCCTTACTAGCCATCTCAAGCAAAGCGCCTCTGCTTGCCAAGCGAAAACTCTCCTCGTGAGGCTTGCTTACAGCGTTGTTCACCCTACTTAACCTAACCTCATAATTATCTCTGAGGTTACAGCGCTAACCACGACCACCTTACTTCTGCTTCTTTGCTATCACGGCAAGCAGGTTTCTGCGCCTTTGTTGTGTCGTGGCCGGCATGGCGCCAAGTTTCCCCGACCACGTAGCGTTGCTCGGTTCCTGGACCTTCACGTCAGACTTGCCTAGCCCCTTGAGGCTCGAGAGTTTGTTGGCTGCTGCTGGGCACTAATTTAAACGTCTAAGATTCTTATTCTACTGCATATCAAACTCCAACGGAGTGACCGCCGGTCTTGCAGTTTGCAGTTTGCAGACAGCAAACCGCTTATACCGTGATTTGGTATAGTCCAGCCTCGGTTGCAGTATACTTTGCTAGGTGCATATCGGCGGAATGAGTTGAGTCAACTGCATCGCCAAAGTTGGCTGATCTTGTCATCCAGCGCGAGTTGCATTGTTTCCGCCTCTTTGTTTATGAGGTGTTTCCTCTTGGGCTGCCGCCGTATGATACCCATTGCTCTGCAGTTCCGTTGAGATGCAGTCCCATGTCCCGCTCTTTGCTTTCTTTACACAAAGATATTACCGCTTTCCTCGTATTCAAGTCTTCTTTTGGCTTATTATGCTGTCTCCCGTCTTACTGCGTTCCCCAGACTGAATGCAAACTGATCCAGTGATCGGTTGATTAAGTGAATGGCCAGCCCAAGCGGGTCGATACGGCCTGGCCTTACACAACCTGAGCGCCTGGTAGCCTCGTCCACTGAGAAGGGCAGGATCTTTTGTTGAGCTTGGAGGGAGGCCGAAATATCGGCCCTGCTATTGCAGATCTGCCTAGCTAGGGGGAGCTCTCAAAACCTTACGCAAAAGAGCTCCCGGCTGTCTTGGCCGTTAACCAACAGAGTCTCGCTGACCTCCGTGCATGATGTTGACATCACGTCTTGGTACATCGTTCTCATGAAGCCATTTCCCTTTTCAGCCGATTGCTAGCTACCTAGCTCTCTTGATTGCATCCCTTATGCAGCACGGTTGCTCCAGTGAGCTCCAGCCACATCTTTTGGCCTCTCTGATAGTGATTGGACTCACGATGCCCGTATCACATCTTGGGAATATTCACACCCCTCCCTCATGATGATTATCGTCCCCTCACAGGAAGAACCAGTCTAATGCAACCCAGGGTGGGGTTGGAAGAAGAGAAGTCTGTTGGACGACCTGGCTTAGAAGGTTTGGAAGTTGTCACGGCCAACAAGGCCAGCCTCCCTCACCTACGGCTGAACTGGTTCGACGACTTACAGATATAAGCTTGCAACCCTCTCTCCTCTTACCTTTATCTTTTGCATCCATATCTCTCACACTCTCACTACCCGATCAGCCCGGATTGGATTTGTGTATACGCAAGTAACCAACTCGTTCAGGTTACTTTCTACCTTCGCTCAATCACTCTCGCTTGCTCACAGCTTGCACTCGTTCATAAAACCTTCGTTCATACCACAAATCCTCTCAATCTTCATAATGAAGTTCGGTGCTGCTCTTCTGGTCTTGGCCACCTCGGCCCTGGCTCGCAACGTCCGACGAGGAGATGACTATGAGACCCCAGAATATGAGGACGGCAATGACTATGACAACAAGGGATACGAGAAGGAAGGATATGGAGAAAAGGGCAATTACGAGACCAAGGTCAAGGAGGTTGAGGTGACTTACACGACCACGACGGTCTGCCCAGTCACATACACCCACTATAAGCAGGGATAGTAAGTTATGCGAAGTCTATCAACGAGCTTGCAGATAGCTGACCAAACACAGCACCTACTATGAGACCAAGCTCACAACTTCTACACTTCTTGTTGCCGAGACTAAGAATGTCGATGTCACAGTCAAGTACCCCGATGTTACCAAGCACTACACTGATATCCAGTACGAGACTCGAACAACGGTTTGTCCTGTAACCAAGACGAAGACTGTCGCCGGAGAGGTCATTACTGAGGTCTACACGACCACCAGCGTGATCTATGACGTTGTTAAGTCCACCGACTATCAGCACGTCAAGCAGCCTGATGTCACCAAGCATGAGACCGACGTCGTTTATAAGACTCGAACTACAGTCTGCCCTGTGACTGTCACTAAGACCATTGCCGGCGAGGTTGTCACACAGACATACACCACAACTAGCGTTGTCTACGATGTTGTCAAATCAACCGACTATGAGCATGTCAAGCAACCCGACGTTACCAAGTATGAGACTGCTGTCCAGTATTACACCAAGACCAAGATTTATCCCGTCACTGTCACCAATACTATTGCTGGCAAGGTCGTTTGCGAGACCTACACCACCACCAAGCTCATTGAGGAGAAGGTTGCCAAGACCGAGTATGAGCAGGTGAAGCAGCCTGATGTGACCAAGTACGAGACCGACGTCGTCTACTACACTAAGACCAACGTCTACCCCGTTACCGTCACAAAGACCATTGCCGGCGAGGTCATCACCAAGGTCTACACCTCTACCGACTACGTTGTTGAGAAGGTCCACACTACCATCTACGACCAGGTCAAGCAGCCTGATGTCACCAAGCACGAGACGAATGTTGTCTACCAAACTAGAACTTCACTCTGCCCCGTTACCGTCACCAAGACCGTCGAGGGTGAGGTTGTCACCAATGTCTACACCTCCACCTCAATCATCGTCGAGAAAGTTGTCACCACTATCCCTGCCTACGAGACCATCGTCAAGACCATTGGCAAGGGAGAGGTCGTCACCCAATACTCCAAGGTCTACCACACCGTTGGCGGTGGTACTATCTACGAGACCGTCGCTCCTCAGCCCACCACTGTCCAGGCTCCTGAGACCGAGGTTGTCACCAAGCCTGAAGTCACAGTCCCTGCTACTCCTACCGCTCCTGCTCCCGTTGCTACTGGCGCTGCTGCCGCCAACGCCCCCGTTTTCGCCTTCATGGCTGGTGTCGTCGGTGCTGTCGCTCTCATCTGAGCAGAATGAGTAGTCGTTCAGCTACAAGCCCCATAACACAGCCGGATTGGTTCTTGTTTTATTCCTTTTGCCCTTCACTTCTCGTAAAAACCAGTTGTCCCAGGGAACAGGACACATATTTCTAATTCATGGCGAGCAGTCAGTATCGCATATATACGCTCCTTTGCATTAGTTGGCGAGGCAAAACTGGACGATGATTATATTTGGATATTTAATGTCGTGGAAGTTGGTGGTTTGGTGTTTATTTCACTTCTAATGTATATATTGTTTTTTTCAATCTGGTTTACAAGGGAAATTGGAGGAGAAGGGTCAGCTTAGGATAGGATAGGATAGGTAGTTAATCTGGAGACGTGTTTCTTGAATCTGTCTGTTTACTGTGAGTCTCATGTGAGTGCTTGTTGTGTGACATTTGCCTGTGATTATCTACCTTATGGTGATCCATTCTGAATACGAAA
This sequence comes from Fusarium anguioides, assembly GCA_012977745.1. Taxonomy (NCBI): domain Eukaryota; kingdom Fungi; phylum Ascomycota; class Sordariomycetes; order Hypocreales; family Nectriaceae; genus Fusarium; species Fusarium anguioides. The sequence goes on along the minus strand of JAALXK010000428.1, from coordinate 4,740 downwards.
GTGGCTTTTGAGTAAGACCTTAGGCTTAACGAGGTTTAGGTTTAACCGAGAACTCTACTTTGACAGCTCGTAATGTAAATAAAGTGGCTGGAAAGGCGCTGTCAGGCGTCAAGACGCGGGGGGGTTCTATAAATGGCTGTTTGATGATGCGTTGAACTATATACAAACAAAAAAAATGAACGCCCAATTTTATCATTTTCTCTAGCTCTATCCCTCTATGTTAACCCAACCTCCGGGAGAAATGGTCCAGAAGGAGTCCTTTCATAGAGACCAAATGATAATAATAGTGATTAGCCAAGACAGAGTCTGTGGTAGGACTATTAAGGAATAGATAACGATATATTCCGAATAACAGATGCTTAGTTAACTTACTGTCCTTAACAAGTAGAGCTCGTTGAGGTTCAGAATAGGCGGTAGTTTGATGAAGCTGAATATGATATTTTGCATCAAGCTCAGGGGGTGCCGAGCTCTCCCATGAGATATTCGCCAAATTTCTTTCCGATCCTGGCTCAAAACTCCTTTCTAACATCTCAGAGTAGATTTGTGTTTCTTTGTACTCAAATAGCATCCTTTCACCGACTTGAATTTGCTCAGACATATCCCACTCATCTGATGCGCCGTTGTTCATTCGTCGTGTATTGTGCTGGCTGAGTACTTCTTCAAACAGGGCACTTGTCGTTCTGAACATGAGCTCTGGTACAGGTATATCGTCGTCAAGTTCAAATTGTTGCTTTCGGCCTTCTTGGCACAGCCACTGCTCAAGTATTCTGAGAACATATCCATCGCGATCCTGAGGAAGAGTATCATCCCCATTGACAAATATGACCCGGCGATTGGACGTTGCCTCGCGAGAGGAGACGCAGGCTCGAATAGTCTTACAGATATTCGCAGCAAAGGGATTATCGGGCACAGTTACTACAAAACCACGCTGCTGTTCGAGTTCTGCAGTATGAACCGTACCATGGTTTTCGAGGATGGACCAGTACGTGTATCGTAACATTCCTCCTTGTAGACCATGACTTGCGATAATTGCGTCGCAGTCAGGATTCTGCTCACATGTTAGTAAATAGAAAAGATTTATGTCACCAGCTAAGTATGTATACCTGTCTTGTACTCGTTGGATAGTACCAGGTGGTTGAGGCATGTCGCCACAAGTAATCTCTGAGACAAACAACTGTATCTGGCTTGATAAACTGCAGTGCCTGCTCTACATCTTCCCATTCCCATGTATTTAGCATCTCGCTTAGAAGGCTTACCAAGGGAGGATCCTGCTTCAGTACCAAGTCCCAGACAGACATGATACCCAGAGACTCTTCTTAGTGGGAGCTCATATATCTCCTCGTTTTATCAGGAGTTCCGTGCAGGAAGTTGTAGCCGTACAAGAGCCGTTTTCCAGATAAACTGGACCTCCTCACCATGTTTTCCTTGGATAGGAGAAAGCCTTTGAGATAGATATGACCTCGGAACTTTGAATCAAGGAGGAGGTCTCCCATCTCGGTTTTGACTATCAAGTCCTTTTTGATATCCTGTAGGAACAAGGCAGAGGCACGCCAGTTCCCTAGTTCATTTAGAGTGACCCTGCCGCGGAATCGACTCTTCCCACGCCCATTCCGTCCACGCTTTTCAAGTTCATCGATGGTGAAGATGGTATCCGTTTTGGGATTTGGCATAAACGGAATTAGTCCACTGGCGTTTCCAATATCAACGAATCTTGTGGAATTTCCAATATCAGCTTGATTCATAATCTCGGTGTTAGCAACGAGAAAGAGTTCGGCATCGAACTTGAATTTCAAGTTAAAACCGCCCGTTTTACAAGACACAGTATGGTTGGTTTCACCCCCAACCAAGCTGAGAATAGCTTGTGCTAAGCTAACTCCTGGAGACTGGGAAAATTTGTTATCTTGAGACTTCGTATGTCGGGATAGGATCGCTGAAGACTCTAGAGTCACATTACGATTGACTATGGTGACAATTCCTGTGGTGTCATCTTTGCTCTTTTTGAGGTGTATGTATCCTAGATCATTTTGAGATGGATCTTGGGCTTTATACACAATCTCTGTAATATCTGGGTCTGAATCGCGCCTCCTGCGACGCGTGTGGCGCTCTAGATGAACAACAGTAAAGTCAAGTAGTTGAAGATCATAAGTCTCAATGACCCTATCCTTCCTAGATGAAGCGTTTTATTAGCTTCTTTATTAAGATTATAGATTCGAGCAACTTACCACCATCGAAGAATCTCTATAAAGGACCGTGAAGCTCCGAAGTTATGACTCCAAGCTTTTAGACAAGTCTCAAGAATAAACTTGGGCCTACATTGATCCCATGAATTTATATATTGTATCTCGTTCCTGGTCTCGTTTGGAACAGAGATGTTGTTTTGTTCATATTCGGACTCGCCAACAGATGCTGGACGAGTGTTAGGGATGCTAGAGATGGACATTTTGCAGAGAGTATTAAGTACAGACACACCACAAGAAGCAAGTTGGGATTAAAAGAAAAGTGTGAGATGAGATCTATTTGAGATGTCTGAATATTTGTTTGAGGATTAACAATGACTGAATTATCTGTATGTCCAAATAGTAACAATCTGTCTGCGGCAATGAGCTTCATCGACCGGATAGCAAACGCAAGATCCCGTTAATTCAACTCCTAGGCCGGTTTGTAATACCTACACAAAGCAAATTAATCCAATCAAACACAAGCAAAAAGACCAAAAACCCTCGCATTCTAAATATCACCACCATTACTGTCAACTCGTCAAATACTGCGATAATTTGTTTTGAGCCCAAACAAGATTATTACTGGCTGATTTACTTAAGGTGTTCCTCTACTATCCGTCGTAAAAACTTCAGACTTTCGGCGTACATGTCTTTGTCGAAGCCAGAGTCAAAAATGTGCCTTATGTTGCGGGAGTGCCAGCGGGAGCTCTCTCTTTCGAAGAGAGAGCCAGGTTTGATGTCTTCGGCCTCATTGACAAGAATGTCAAAAGACTCAAGGGCATTTTCCTTGGTAACGTTCCGTTCAAGACCGGTCGCAACAGGCCAGGGAATCTGGGCCCCAATAGTCTATAGTATAAGATTGCTACTGTTAAACAAGATAAGTCGTTGGAAATATATCGGTGTCTGATACTTACTATACCATCTCTTTTGCCAAAGTCTTCCAAAGCCACCCACCTGGAGTTGTATTTCTTGACTTCTTTTAGAGCATCGGACTCTGCAGAGTCTTCGTCGTCTGACTCCAAATCAGAACCAGTGCCAGACTCTAGATCTGGAGTGATCTCCCAGATTTGGCGTGAAGCCTTCTCACGCTGTGTCATGTTAGCATATCAAGTCAAAGTTAGTAGGTGAATAGATGACAAAATACCTTAACCAGGACCTTCTTGTTAGCCTTCTTCTCAGAAATACTCTTAGTCTTAGCTTTGGCAGCATTTCTGAATACCTCTTGGGCATTCTTCAACTGCTCGTCAAAGTCCTTCTCGATATGATGATGGTAGAGAAGGAGCTCAACGGCTTCCTCCAGAAGCTCATGGTCGGCTCGCTCAGTGGGTTCAACTTGGTTGAGTTTTTCCATCTTGGCGTTGTGTTCGTCGACCTTTTGCTGGCCAGATCAGTTCCCACACTGGCGGCCTGCACGTCTCGCGAATCCAAGGCATCGTACCCCTTTTCTGTAACTACGTGATAAAACGGTCTCAGAGTTCAGGGATGTATCCGCGGATTGAGTAGGCATACTGGGGCAAGGATAGAGAGTAGTAACAATCAGTAAAGATAGCAGTGTAAGAGGATAAGGTATTGAGAAATGAGGAACTCTAGACGAGGGGAGACTGAGTGATTCATATATCTTGGGATCTGATATTACGAAGCACCCCTATTAATCGATACTACCTATGTACCGACAGGTAAAGAATCTCTCATAGACATTACGACAACACCTTACTGGCTTTCAATACTCACCTGCAGATGCGGCAAGAAACGAGCAAAGAATCGTATGCTGATAACTACTTTCTTCATGAAGCCCGCATGTCTGAAAGTGGCAAAAGATGGTTTAGCTACAAAAGAGCAACATATAAATAATACACCATGCACCGCCGCGAGAAATACAAGGCCTAGATAGGCTCTTCCAGTCGGAAAACTTTCCACAACACTCACACTTCAGAGCCAGGGGGCCACGGGAAAGATGAGGAGGACGTCGCCAATAGCTGGAGACCTGCAGGCACTTTACCAGATTGAATGGTGGCATCGTTTCATGTACTTAGCGTCAATCTATTTGCGACCAAGAAAGCTGAGATGCCGTTTGTCTATATGTACTGTATGCCTGTCACACCTGGGTTGATAGTTATACTTGACTTAGCCGAGCCAGCTTTCAATGCAAAACCACTTGTCTTGTATTCTTTTGAGGAGTGATCAACTGTTTGCCAAACACTCTATTCAAACTTGGGCTTGTTCCAGTCTTGGGTAAACTCTGATCAATAACCAAAGCTTTCATTGCGCTTTGGTACAATCGCTGTAGACTTGTGCAACATGGAATCCGGGCAATCTGTAGCACCAACGTTGGGCATATTTCTAAGATGATAGGTTACAGCTGTTTGACCTAGAGGGAACATGGAGATATCACTCATAATAAGGTACCCAATTACTCATGGACTGAGGGTGAAGGAGGCTCATGTCACTGATAAGATACCCCAGCATGCCACTATCACCCCACCTCCACATACCGCCCCCTCTTCGGAGTAGTAATTAAGTT
>JAALXK010000425.1:0-33778 GCA_012977745.1 Fusarium anguioides | reverse complement strand
ATACATATAGCTATTAGTGAATCTAACTACCTAACTCTTAAGTTAGTTAATAACCACCTGGTTAAAAGGGATAATATTTAGATAGCTTAAAAAATATATCTACAGATTTATCTCCTTCCAGAATATTTATATATACTGCTACAGAAAGTAGTATTTTTAGATAACTTACCTAGAAATTAGCTTTACTATAAGATAAGATACTTTAAGAGGGGGCCTTATATTTTACCTTTTTAAGAGCTCCCTTTAGGTATTGTTAGTATATAATAAGATCTACATCAGGACTAAGCCTCTTGTGCTCCTTAAGCTGGTCCTGCTGCACTGTCTGAACTCCTTCTGGGAGGCAAGCTTCTTAGAGGGTTAGATAGTATATATAATATCTTTTGTTATTTTTTGGATTGTTCTATGTAAAGATAATCTTACTAGATTCTGATATATAGACTCTGTAGATATTGGGAGATAGTTAGTTACTATACTTACTAAGATATTTAATAGCTATACTTTTATTATCCTGCTCCCTGCCTATTATTACTGAAATAACCTGTCTCTAGTCCCAATCAGTAATATGCTAGGTACTTGGCCTACCGACAGGGATACTGCTGCTTAAAGAAAAGTACTTGGCATCATTATCGATCATTTTGCTGCGATCTTTGGTAGTCAAGGCTCGGAACATAATAGGTAATAAAGCAAAGTAGATAGGAACGTGCAATTAGATAAACAACTTGGATGTGAGGCTGCTATAGCAGTGTAAAAGAAAGAGTGCGGGGTTATTCAGGGCAATCTCTGTGTGTGGCCAATAGCCACCATTTGAAGAATCACACTTAGTTCAAGCCAAATCGCAAGCTACTTGCATAACTGTTCATGATGGTAAGAGTTTCAAAGTTTTACCTCTGCGTCAACCCCAAGCAACAGACACAGCAAGGCCTTGAATATTGAGTTTACCAATTAACTACAAGGCTTAGAGTCAAAAGTAGGATCAAGAGTGAGCGAGGCATACCAGTGACCAAAGAACCAAAAGGGCAGGTGGACAAAGTATCGGGAAGCTACCCTAGAAGAGAAACACATAAAACTCTATTTAACGTGAACACTTTAACTTCTACATTTAGCTACGGTGCTACCCAAAGACAACCAAAAGAAGCGCTGCGCATCGAAATACAAGCGAAATGCCTCGGTAATGTGTGGTGGGAGTAAAGACGCTACAAAAGGCCAATCAATTCCTATTTCAGGTCACCGACACATTCTACCAATAAGACGAGGCTGAATAACCACGAGGTTATTCACACTCACAAGCAAATTATTGGACCTCCAGACTTTGCAAGTCAATTGGTTCGGGGCATATTCTTGATCAGGATATCTTGTTGAACTATTACGGCTATGCGGCACATTGAAATAGAAAGTGACTATGTTGGAAAACCTATAATAGAGATGGCCTGGCTTCAAAGACGGGAATTTTCTTTCGTTCTAGATGCAGACAGCTTCAGTGTGTTTTTAACGACTTATCTGATAACATGGCTTCTATGCGAAATTTAATCGCAATTTTACCATTTCTGGGTGCTGGCGTAGAAGCCGCAGCCAGTTTTCCACCCATTCCGTCCGATCTTTCAACCCCAGTTCAACAGCGTATTGCTCTGGATGGACCCAAGAGTTCGTCATGTTTATCCCAGAACTAATCGATAGCTGCTAACGATACTTTCAGGCGTCACCATTGGTTGGAACACTTACGCAAAGCAAACAAAGCCCTGTGTTCAATATGGTACCTCTCAGAAAGCACTGAATCAACAAGCATGTTCCGATAGCTCGGTGACATATCCGACTTCACGCACGTGGGCAAACTCTGTCACTCTTGACAATCTATCGCCAGCGACAACATATTATTATAAGATTGTCTCCAAGAACTCAACTGTCGATCACTTTCTGAGCCCTCGGACAGCTGGAGACAAGACTTCGTTTGCTATCAATGCCGTCATTGACCTTGGCGTCTATGGTCAAGATGGGTTTACTATCAACATGGACCATTCTAAGCGAGATGTCATTCCAACTATTCAGCCATCATTGAATCATACAACTATCGGGAGACTTGCCACAACAGTTAATGATTACGAGTTCATCATCCACCCAGGAGACCTCGCATATGCTGACGATTGGTTTGAGAAGCCAAAGAATCTACTCCACGGACAAGAGGCTTACCAAGCGATCTTGGAGACATTCTACGATCAGCTCGCTCCAATTTCGGGCCGCAAACCCTATATGGTCTCTCCAGGAAACCACGAGGCTCAATGTGAAGAGATCCCTGTCTTGAATCTACTCTGCCCAGAAGGACAAAAGAACTTTACGGATTTCATGATTAGATTTGGCAACATCATGCCTCTACCATTTGCATCCACATCCTCAGACGATACCGCGAGGGTCAATGCCAATAAAGCAAAGCAGCTTGCAAACCCTCCATTCTGGTTTTCTTTCGACTACGGTATGGCACATATCGTTATGATTGACACTGAAACCGACTTTCCAGACGCCCCTGACGCTCCTGGCGGTTCAGCGCATTTGAACAGCGGACCCTTTGGCCAACCGAACCAGCAACTGGACTTTTTGGAAGCTGACCTGGCATCTGTTGATCGAGAGGTCACACCCTGGGTTATTGTCGCAGGCCATCGCCCATGGTACACTACGGGTAGCGGCGATGGATGCAAGCCTTGTCAAAAAGCCTTTGAAGGGCTATTCTACAAGTACGGCGTTGATCTTGGAGTCTTTGGCCACGTTCACAACTCTCAGCGCTTTCATCCAGTGTACAATGGAACTATTGACCCAGCAGGACAACAAGATCCCAAGGCGCCCATGTACATTGTTGCTGGAGGAGCTGGAAATATTGAAGGGTTGAGCTCTGTGGGAACTAAGCCAGCAGAGAATGCTTTTGCTTATGCTGATGATTTCAGTTATGCGACCATCAGCTTTCAGGACGCTAATAACTTGCAAGTGGACTTTATCCGGTCGGCAACTGGAGAGCTCTTGGATCGGTCCAAGCTTTTCAAGTCTCACAAGCAGCGTTTTGTGAAACAGAAATAACTCGATAAATTCTATAAGGAGATATATGACTTGATTTCTGACATACAATGTTGGCTTCTATTTAAACTCCATGAAATCCTTCGTCTTCGCTCTAAAGTCTTTACTCTCCCTCATTCTCATCCTCAAACTTAGCAAACGAGCTCCTCTTTGCAGCCAATGCAGCCAGCTCTTCCAAGCTTTGCCCACTCATGATATCGAACACAGCAACATCAGCTCCAACCTCCTTCATAAACCACGCTCTCAATTCAACAGCCACAAGTGAATCCACACCATAACTGTGAAGAGGCTTTGATACATCGATATCTCTCTCGCTTGATGACAGAGCTTTGCAGAGTTTTTGAACAATAGCTCCGCTCACTATCGTGGTCGCTTCGGCTAATGAAGCCGCGGCTGGTAGTAGTGTAGCACACGAGGTGGCAGAACCTTCACCGTCGCCGTCACCTTCGTGGTCACCATCGCCGCGGATCTGGTAGAGATGTTTGAAGAGAGGATCGTTCATCCAGGCTGGTTCAGGAATGCCCTTGATGCGAAGAGTAGCTGGCGCTTCAAGACCAACAGCAATTTGAGCAAGTGATGAGGCTTGTTGTTGATGGTTGATGTTGGTGGCATACTTGCCGCTTGGGTCGCATAGCATGTCAAGCAGAGCGAGGAACTCATCCTCCCTCATCGCGTTGAAACCCTCTTGACGGAGATTGGCCATACTCTCTTGGTTCTCAGCAGCGAATCCAACAGACAGAATCATTCCCAAGTCGACGGCAACTCCTGGAAGTCCCAAAGCTACACGATGTCGGGCCAGGGCATCCTGGTACGTGTTGCCAATACAGTAATTGGACTGACCACGATTACCAACTACACCAGAGGCAGAAGAAAGCAAGATGAAGAAATCCATGTTCTGGGGAAGAATTTCGTGTAGGTTGCGTGAGGCAACCACCTTGGGACGCACAGCAGTGTAGTAGTCTTCCTCAGACATGTTGGAGAAGATGGCGTCCTTAAGAACCATAGAGCCTTGGATACAGCCTTTGATAGGTGGCATCGTCTTGGTGCATTCTTCAAGCACTCGTTCAAGGAGAGCGCGATCAGAAACGTCACACTGAGGTGCTAAAGCCTTCACCCCAATCGATGCGAGTTCTTCCAAGAGCTCTTTAGCTGCTGGTCGAGTGTTTCCAGAACGGGAGAGAAGAATGAGATTCTTCGCACCACGAGATGCCATCCAGCGAGCTGCACTACGGCCAAGACCACCGAGACCTCCGGAAAGAAGGTATGAGGCGTTGGGGTCAAAGTGGTATGTAGGCTTTCGGCTAGGCTCGACCTGTATTATATTAGTATCTGCTCTCATAATCTCAGACCCAGGGCCATGTCAGACTCACCATAACGAGATCATCAGGTTGGGGCTTCAAGACGAGCTTTCCGGTGTGAGTTCCTGACTGCATAATTCGGAACGCCTCTTGGATATCGGAGTAGTTATAAACATGGAGAGGTTGAGGTGGAGTAACAGATCCCTTCTCGAGCAGATCCACAACGTCTTGAAGGACACGAGCGAAGAGAGGTCCTCTCTCCAGAGAAATGAGACCAATGTCGAAGAAAGAGAAAGTAACACTCTTCTTGAACTGACCCATGGGTAGACCGGCGTTGGAGAAGATGTCCACCTTGCCAATCTCAATGAAACGTCCATAGGGAGCGATGCAGTCCCAGCTGGCACGAAGAGTCTGACCGGCGGTTGAGTTGAGGATGACATCAACGCCACGCCTGTTGGTCAGTCGCTTGATGCCGTGAACAAATGTCAAGTCACGACTAGAGAGAATGTGGTCCAGAGGAACATCGTAGTGCTCATGGATAAAGTCTCTCTTTTCAGTCGAACCCACAGTAACGAACACTTCAGCTCCAATTGCTTTAGCTAGCTGAATTGCGGCTTGTCCAACACCACCAGCACCCCAGTGTATGAGAATACTCTCACCGGCTTGAAGGCGTGCGAGATCGTGAAGACCATAGTATGCAGTGGTATAAACAACTGGAATTGCGGCAGCTTGCGCAAAGTCAATGGTAGAGGGTATCTTGGCAAATTGCCATTGGGATCCTCGTGCAAATGTCTTGAAGGTTCCCCTCAAGAGACCGCATACAGCATCGCCAACGGCAACACGCTGAACATTGCTTCCGACACGAGTAACGACGCCACCACACTCTTGTCCAAAGGCCTCACCAATGACCTGACCAAGAGCGATCATAACGTCGAGCAAGTTGAGACCAGTGGCATGAACACGGACCTCGACATCATCTGGTCCAAGGGGCTTCTCGTATAGTGGATCGTCTTGGAACTGAAGACTATCGAGAAGACCAGGTGTATTACACTGAAGAGTCAATGCTCTATCACTGCTAGCATCTTTCCATGTCTCAGACCTGGCAGCTTCACCTTTGGTCTTTGCAGCAATGAGATGGTTGACCGTGTTGGCCTCGGTGATACGTGGGATATAAACAGCACCCTCCTTCTCGAAGAACGTGTTCTCATTGCCACCAGCTGAGTTCAGGATACGGAAGATTGTTCCACTGGCCTTGTCAAATGAAGACTTCTCATCAAGTGACAAGGTCATGAAGTTGAGACCAGGGTTCTCAGCACGCATACAACGAGCGAAGCCAGTCACCATATCTGCACCAGGGTTCTTGGGAGAGGGGCCGCCTCCTCGGTTGACCCAAAGCAAGGTCTTAGTAGAGCCGATCAGCTTCTGGAAAGCTTCATAGTCCGCATCATGAACCTGCTCAAGGAAGTTGGACTCAATGTCACCCAAGAAGATGCATCGACTTTGCTGCAACTCTTTTGTATCTGCTGCCGCTTCGTCCAGATGAACAGTATTGACAGTATTGCCAAGGCTAGCAATATGCTTCTCAAGAGTTGTAGCAAGGGTCTCTTGGGTAGGGAAGGTTGAATTCCTGCCACCCAGGATAATCTTGACTGGTGTAGAGGTATAAGAGGAAGCTGGGGCATTATCACTGCCCTCACCAAGAGCTGTGCAGATAAGGACGCTGACCATCTGATGGCGATGATCTGGGAAATCATAGATGTGCAAGTCGATACCGCTGAAACCGCTTGCCTTGAGAGAGTTGGACCAGTCCTTTGGAGCAGCAAGAGGTGTAAATTGGCGGAAGTCTTCAACAGACAACCACCAACCTGGCAGCAAACCAAAAGCGAATCCAGTACGAATCATGCCCGTGTTTGTCATTTCATACAAAATAAGCCTGCCACCAGGCTTGAGCAGCTTCCTAACGTTGGTCAATGTTGCATCGAGACTCTTGGTAGCATGGATAACGTTGGCAGCGCAGATAACATCGTACTGCTCTCCGGCAAATCCTTGATCATCGAGGCTCTCCTCGGCGTTCAGGGCTCGGAAGCTCATACGTGAGGCATGGTCCTTGAACATCTCTCTGGCGTTCTCAAAGAAACCAATTGAGATATCAGTGAAGGCATAATGGCTGAATCGTGGTGTACCAGTCTCGCCATTGCCTTGTGTTGTAAGACACTTCATGATAGGCCGAGTAGCTCCACCAGTACCAGCACCAATCTCAAGAACGCGAAGAGCTGGGTTCTTATGTGCAAGAGCGTCGATATAAGCGACCATGCGATCGTATCCCAGCTCAGCGCCCACACCAGAACGATAGACATTCTCAACAAGTTTATCCTTGAAGAGAAGTTCGAGTGCGTCTGATTCACCGGCTAGGATAGCAGGGAGCTCTCGCCCAACATTGACAACAAGCTTTCCCTCTGCAGAACCCTCTTCAAGGAGTTTTTCTTCCATATCTCTGATGTATCCATCATCGGCTGCCCGCTCTCTCCATTCAGGCAAAGCATGTGGAATGAGACCAGCTTCGTACTTCTCTAGTTGGTGCTTGATCCAGGCGATGTACTTCTTGTGGTAAGGGACTGACTGAGCATCTCGTTTCTCGTCATATATCTTATCCCAGAAGCGCTTGATATACAAGAAGCACATCATCTCAACTTCTTGGATGATCTTTGCTTGTTGATATGATGGGCCATGAACTGCATCAGGCTGAAGTGTCTTGTCTGCAGTGTCTTGGTCTAGAAGAACTGGGTCTACTCTGTAGTCAAGATTGAAGCAGAGTCTTCTTGCCGCGTCAGATGATGCTCCTTCATTACGTGCCACGGTTGTTATGACATAGTCGTCAACAGTGCAAACTGGTTTGCCCGTAGCCGGGTCCAGACCAACAATGCGAGCCTCAGCCTGTCTGATACCGAGGAACTTTCCTGCGCAAGAGACGCGAATTGACTCGAACTTGGAGGTTGATGGGTCGGCAGAAACCCAGAGATCACCAATCTCAGAGGGAACCATGACCTGATCAATCTCGCGACCACCCTTTGTCAAACTTACGATGATACTCTGGAGGACACCATCGAGGACTGTTGGGTGGATCAAGTGCTCCTGGAGATAGCCCAGAGGCATCAAGCTCTCGAGATCTTGTCTCTCAACTGTAGCAACAGCTTCTCCGACAGCACCACAGCGAATGTCACGTAGGGTCTGGAAGGTAGAGCCAAAGTCAAGACCAACAGTTGACAAATGCTCGTAAAGCTGTCGGAATGAAGTATCAGTCTTGGCAACCTTCTCCATGCTTGCTAGTCTTTGCTTGCAGGCAACTTGGAACTCAACATCTTCTCTTCCACCGTCAACGACAGTATAGGGTTGCTCATACTCGGTGAAGACAAGACCATGGCAGTGCTCTCGCCATTCACCCCCCTCGTAACTACTGAGTGAGAATTTTCGAACAGTCCTTGCTGCAGTATCAGGATGATCTCTTGATGGTGTCATATAGAAATGGGTCTCAAGGCCATTCTGTGTAGCTGGTACACGAAGAGCAACATTGAAACGAGCATCAACAATGCGGAAGCCTTTGACGACACGAGAGGTATCTGCCATCTGTCGACTAGCCTCAATGGCCATGACAAGCATGCCAGCAGCTGGATAGATGGTGGCTCCCGTGATACGGTGATGCTTCACCCAAGGGTTCTCAGATAGACGCATGTAATTTCGCCAAACGGCATTGGCGGGGTCCCAATCAGGAACTGGTGCACCGAGGAGTTCATGTCTGACAGCAGGACGGAAACGGAATCCTCTGCTGATACGACTCTCGTTCCAGTAAATGTTGGAATGATTGAAGGGATATCCTGGTGCGTTGGTAAGGATAGAGCTGTCATTTGTGTTGGTCTTAGACAGGTCCACGTCATAACCACGGCACCAAAGCCAGTTTGCAGCACCTAGTGTACTCTCAACAGCAGAAGTACCACGACGTAGCACCGATTCATAGCCAACACCATTGACTTCAGGTGTCAGCTCCATGATCTCACGAATGGGGCCACGCAGAGCAGCGTGAGGACCGATCTCAAGGACTTGAGTGATCTTAGGAGTATTGGCAGCAACAGCCTTGCGGGATCCAAGCTTTTTGACAGGTGCGCTAGCTGTGTTTGAACACATCAGAGCGAAGGCTTTGGAGAATTGAACGGGGGAAACGAGGTTGTCTACCCAGTGGTCTGCAGTCTGGAGTTCAGTGGGTGGGATGATGGTACCTGTGAGAGAAGAGTAAAAGACCGGAGGAGGAGTAGCTTGCTTAGATGGAGCCTTGACTCCAACCTTGAGGTTTCCAATCAAGTCCCGATACTCATCGGCAATGGTAGCCATCAAGGGAGAGTGATAACCATTGTCAACCTTGAGCTTACGGGCAAAGATGTTATCCACATCCGCAGCAGCCTTGATCTTGTCAATGAAACCTACACTACCACTGAGTGTGACGTTTCTAGGACTGTTGACACATGCGACAACAATATCTCTGCCGGCAGCTTTGCCAACGTGTTCTTGGAGATAGGTCATAGCATCAGTGGCACTCATCGCGACTGAAAGCATGGCACCCTGAGGATGGTGGGGATCGGTTGCAAGCCGAGATGATAGAGCACCACGGTAGTAAGCCAACCTCCAAGCTGACTCTTGTGAAATTGCGCCAGTGGCATAAGCAGCACCAATTTCACCGGATGAGTGGCCAACCACAGCAGCAGGCTTAATACCCCAGCTGGAGAGAAGATCGACTAATGCAACCTGAAGAGCTGTGCAGATAGGTTGACTAAAAGCAGGATCGTCAATGCGAGACTTGTCTTGGTTGTGAAGAAGTTCTCCTAGAAGAGACCAAGGACATCCTAGGTTTCTCAAGTACAGGTCTGCGGCAAAGATGGATGTGCTAAAGACGGGATAGGCAGGTAGCAACTCTCTTCCCATGGCGTACCACTGGGCACCTTGGCCCGTGAAGACGAACCCCAGTTTCGGGTCTGTAGCAGTTCTTACTGGTGAAGGGCTTTGCTTCAGCTTGCCTGCCAAAGCTGCAATATTGTCAGCGACGACAGAGAAGCGCCAGGGGAATTGTGTGCGGTGGTTCTGTAGCGTATAAGAGAGATCATCCAAGAACTGCTCTTCTTGCTCAGAGCCAGTAACGTGTGTCTTGCTGCTGGAGGTGAGGTATTCTTGGTAAGTTTCTGCCATGCGGGCCGCGCCAGCCTCGTCGAATGTAGAGAAGAAGAACGAGCGGGAACGAGAAACAGGGCCAGAAGAGCTAACCGAGGATGATCCTTCCTCACTAGAAGTACTGGGGGTGAGAATGTGGCCATTGCCATTAGAGTAACCGTTTGCACCATTAGTGCCATTGGAGTGACCATTTAGACCGTTAGAATGACCGTTGAGACCATTCGAGTCACCGTTAGAGCCATTGATTATGGTACCCAAAGCCAATTGCATCTCTTCATCAATCTTGGGGAATTCCACAGTTCTGTGTTTTCCCTTCAGGCCATGTTTCGTAAGATAGTGGAGGGCATCATCAACAATCAGATGAGCGTTACTGCCACCATAACCAAAAGCATTGACTGATGCTCGTCTAAGGCCCTTGGAAGGCCATAGCTCTGGCTTGGTAGGAAACTTGAGATGCCATTCCTCAACAGGAATCTTGGGGTTCACACTCTCAAAGCCCATGTTGGGAGGAATGATACCCTTCTCAAGAATAAGGATAGCCTTGATAAGACCAGCAATTCCAGCTGACCCTTCAAGATGGCCGATGTTTGTCTTGACAGCACCGACAACCATGGGTTCTTGCTCAGAGCGATGTTCAGAGAAAGCACCACTGATAGCACTGGCTTCAATAGGGTCTCCAACTGGAGTACCAGTGCCGTGAGCCTCAAAGAATCGTGTTTGAGTCTTGTCCAGACCAGCTGAGCGATACGCAGCATTGATTAAGTCAACCTGCGCTTGGCGAGTGGGTTGTGTGATACCAGGAGAGTTTCCATCCTGGTTGCTTGAAGAGCCTCGAATGATACCACGAATACAGTCACCATCTCGAATGGCATCACTCAACCTCTTCAGTACTACCATCCCGAAGCCTTCACCACGGGAATACCCGTTGGCACGGCTATCGAAACTGTAGCATCTTCCATCTGGAGACAAGAAGCCGAGGGCTGTGAGTGGGATAATGGTATCAGGGTTATAGAAAAGATTGCAACCAGCTGCCAGAGCCATGTTGCACTCACCCAGTCGTAGACTGTTGCAAGCAAGGTGGCAAGCGTTGAGACTGCTTGAGCATGCTGTATCAATACTAATACTAGGTCCATGGAGATCATAGAAATAGCTCAGTCGATTGGCAAGCATAGTTGTACCAGTGCCAGTGGCGAAGTAGCGCTGCTGTACTTCGGTTTCTTTGAACATGATGGCTTCATATTCACGTGTGAAACAACCAATAAAGACACCTGTGTTGGAACCAAGGGCTTTGTTCATAGGACATCCAGCTATAGTACAATTAGATCAAACAAGTTATATGGTGAAGGACAGGTCTCATACCATTTTCCAGGGCGCGGTAGGCATTCTCAAGCAGACCTCGCTGCTGAGGATCCATACCTCCAGCTTCAGCTGGGGTAATAGAGAAGAAAGGGGCATCAAAGGCAGCGATATCACCTTTCAGGAAGTGACCCTTGGTAACATTGAGCTAACAGGAGGAAGTGTTAGTCACAGCCATTTAAAGTGGACATAAGCAAGGCAACGGGGAGTACTTACCGAACCTGAGCGCTCTGGATCTGGATGGTAGAACGAAGAGACTTTAAACCGCTCTTCAGGAATATCTGTGAGTGCTGAGCGGCCAGCTACAAGCATCTCCCAGAATCCATCAGCATCGGTAGCATCGCCGGGAAACTTGAGGTCAAAGCCAACAACAGCGATGGGCTCCATAGATGATGCCATTGTGTGCTAGAAGCGGGAGTTGGTATAAAACAAGAAGACAAAGGCAAAGATGAAAGAGATGATTTCAGTTGATGAATCTGCTGTTAGAACTGGAGATAGAAGTGGAGTTCAAGGATATATCCTCTTTATCACTGCTGTTTAAATTCTATTTATTATTCTTCGTAAATTGCCACACTGCCATAGCTCTAGCCTCTATCCGAATATCTCGGAGAGTTAACTTGGAGTGTGCTGGCTTGGTATTCAGCTTATCGTGGGGTCTAACACCGAAGATAGGATCTCACTGCGCCTCGCTGATTCTAGGGTAGGATTCGGGTGAGTTGTCACGGGTCGAAAGAACAAAGTTTCATCAGCACGACAATCATGAGGCGCCCTCGGCTAGCACAAGGCATGCTCGGAAGAAAAGGGTTCCAACCATTGTCACGAGGTTGGGAACGATATCTGCATGAAGTTTAGTGATTCCTCTTGACAGATCATGAAAACTACTTATCACGAGTTACCCAATTAGTCGAGATTATGCCGTGGGGTTGGCTTACTCGCAGATTGGTGAGATTCGGTCAAGCTCCTAGCTTCCGCAGTCACGGCACTGAAAAGAGCTGCGTCATGGGAATGAGTGACAGGTTATCTGTTGTCATTAAGTGAACAGTACAAGGAACATCCCAGTTTCAGACACCAAGTGCATGTCCTTGTACATGACTATGAAGTATTAGATTCAGACCCTGCCATATTTAGAAAGTCAATCTAGGCCAAAAGTACCGAATGTCGCCAAGACTAGTGCAGATAAGAAAATAGTTGAAGTGGTGTAGTCTAGTCGGATCCGGCAAATATTAAGATGGCTGAGTTTAGTAAAGACATCGTAGTGCAATAGGGCTGATTAGCATACACCCAGTGTCAGATAAGTAAATTCCGAATTGCTGACGTGCCTAGTTCCGATGTCACATTACCTCGTAGCATCAGACGGGTATCGAGGCCCTCAATCACACCTCAGCACTAAATCACCCCACATTCGGGGGAAGGTCATATCTATCCGTCTATTCGTGGGGTTATGACTTTCCGGTTCTGGATCATAACTAATAACGTTAACAGTCATCTTGATAGACAATCTCCAGATTGTTCTGAGAATACATCCTCAATTGCGTGTAGCTCTAGCCATAAGCCAATACCTGAAAAGTGAGATTATCGCCATAATGTCTCTTCCCAAAGCCCAGTTTCTCGTTGTTGTCACGGTCGGTGGATCAACCAACTCAGGTAAGTCAATGTGCTGAGTTTGAGGTGGTAGGTAAGAAGCTAACCTGATAACAGCCCCAATTCTGGAGATATGTTCTATCTTAGCAGCCAGAGGCCATACCATTGACTTTGCCACCCTGAGTGGTAGAGAAAAACTGGTAAACAATTATCCTTTTGTTCAGACAGTTCATGTCGTTGGACCAGGTATCTCACCTGAAGAAGATGAGGAGCACTACACTCTCTTCTCACGATGGAACTGGAACACTGCTGCTGGCAAACGAGATATCGTCAAAGGGAAGATGGCTTTTGATTCATTTTGGCCTGCGACATATCGTGGCTTGAAAGAAGTCATCGCCACTACCAAACCTGACTTCATCTTCTCTGACTTCCATGTTGAAGCAGCCTTGGACGTATGCGAGGAATTCAGGCTTCCTCATGCTGTCATGTGGCCTCAAATGCCATGGTTGATGATGCCTCAGAAGTACATTCCCGGACAGCCTGGTATGCAACAGCGATGCTTGACAAGTGAGCACGCCAGCATCTACGACAGGCTGTTCGAGATGACTTTTCTCTTACGCTCTGCACCATATTTCCTTCGCTGGGTCTTCTGGACCAAAGAGATGCGTCGAAAGGAAGGAGTCCCTGCTCGACCCAAATCTTCCAAGCCAAATTACCTGGTGTTCTTGAATAACTTCTACGGTATGGAGACACCAAGAGATGCTCCTCCCTTGGTTCATCCTGTCGGTCCCATCCTGGCCGACTCGTACCCACCTCTTGAGGGAGACATCAAAGACTTTGTTGAATATCATAAGAGTGTCGCTTTGGTTGCCTTTGGCACTCATGTTATACTTGACGACGCAAAGATTTTCAAGATCATCAATGGTCTCGCCGATGCAATTCATGCTGGCACTATCGATAGTGTCGTCTGGGCACTGAGTGCTCGATCTCGTGATCGTCTAGACACCAGGACCAAGGTTCCCTCGCCTCATTTGTCTCACTTGAGTTTCGATCAGTTGTTTGGAAATGAGGATCCAGCATGGCATTTTACTACCTGGGTCCCTCAGCGTTCAATGCTTGAGCATCCTTCTACTGCCATTTTCGTAACGCACTCTGGTCCATCGTCAGTCAATGAGTCCATCTTTCATGGGGTTCCCATGATTGCGATGGGAATATTTGGTGACCAGATGATTACAAGTCTCAGAATTGAAAGGTCTGGTATTGCGGTCCGTCTTGACAAGGAAACCTTTGAAGCGGCATCTTTGACAGCGGGAATCGCAAGAATCTTGATATTTGACAGAGAGTCGTTTCAGAGAAATGTCAAGCGGATGCAAAGAATTGCAATGGTTGGATCACGCAAGAAACATTTTGCTGCTGATATGATTGAGGAGCATTTGTATGATTGGGATGGGAGATTCGAGAATTCGGTACTTGACCACAAAGCGTCAACGGTCAATGGCGGTGGTGCCCCAGTGGGTGACATATATGGTCGAGGCAAAGAGCTGCGTCCAATGCATCTCCAGACGCCTGATGTGCGTATGTCTTGGTTCAAGTTGAACAATATTGACATTGCTCTTCTGTCAATAGGTTTACTTGGGTCTATTGCTACTATCATCGCCGTTGCTGTCACCCAAAGTTGATCTATTTATCTCTTCTAGCTTAGCTCAATCTGCTCTCATCTTACTACTGACCGATGACTGCCTTGGTGACTACCCTCTCTACTGCTCGTGCCATGTCATCCACAATATCAACAGGCATCCTGGGAATCTCATGTCCAGCGCCATGGTCCATCTCGACTCTTCCCCACGGCTGGCATAGCTCAGCCAGGGCTTTCCCGTAGCTGACATCTGGATCCTTTCTTCCATAAATGTTGGCAGTAGGTACATGAATAACAGGACCTTTAGTGTCCTCTGCTCTCAGGAACTTTAGCTCTCCTGCACTCAATGCTTTCTCACAGTACGGCAGTCCTGCACAGAAAAAGATGGCGAACTGGAATGGTGGTGGGTTAGAGTGGCGGGCACGAGCGATGATCATGGCAGCCAAGGAGGCGCCTTGGGAGAAGCCCAAGACACCATCAAAGGGGCCTTCTTCAGTGATGTAGTCCCCGAGATCGTCGATTGCTGCCCGAACACTGTCTGCTGAGTTTGGATCATAGTAGGCAAAACTCTCATCAGGAGTGATGAAAGCTTCTATGCCTGTCTCACAAGTCAGAAGAATGCCTTTAGTGGGATGGCCATAGTGACATACCTGGCGCTGGCTTATTAGGCTCTGCTCCATCAACATATTCGTACTTATGTGATTGAGAATGGCTCAGTTGATGTCGGAGTGCAGCTACCACAGAGTCAGTAGGCGAAATCATAGAAAGTCGTAAGGTATGTACATGTCTGCATCTCCAACACCTATGCACCAGGTCAGATCCTGCACTCATCGCATGTTCGTGTAACTGATGTGCGGAGGTTACGTACCTTGCTGTTGGTGCCCATTCCATGAAGACAGAGGATACGCATGGTGAAAAGATAAAATGTTTCAAGAGGTATCAATACTGTGAGTATGTTTGTGTTGTCGATGAACTGAACTAGAAGGTTGTAGAGGGATATTCTGTTAGAGACAGTCGGTTCTACAGCCGGCGTTGATCTATTAAAATAATCGTAGCACACAACCAAATTAGTTCCTCGCCATTCCGAAGGTTTAAAATGGATCTACAGGATTCAATCAAGCTAAGTAACGAATAATACGCTGATTCAGGAAATACCCCACGTTAGTCGATGCAACATAGACATTGTACTTAATTCTTACTCAGGGGGCCGTTCTCCTCTCGTTTTAGTTTCCTAGCCTCAAATACAGTCATCAACCGACTAGCATTCTCCGACGTTGTATTGTGTGCTGGACAAGCGGTTAACGATCCTACCTGGGGCTGAGCAGCTTATCTAGCTTTAACCAACCCCGGGGTCAATTGAAGGAAGTTGCTTCTTAATTAAGGATGTTATTCGCGTACGGAATCTTGGTAGTCCATGATTGTATCAAGTCAACTTGAGTCGGAATTGAGCAAGGCGGAATCCAACAAGGCAGGATAAAAAGTACTAAGAATCCCGAACACGGTTACCTCGTATCAAGTGGTTGGCAGAAGCGATAGAAATCAACCTTATTTGAACTTCTCTAGGCCATTGGAGGCATATACTAAATAAAGATATTTTATTTTACGCTTGAAGCGAGCAAGACGAAATATCCACATCATCACAGCTGTTATCATCAGTCTACTCAGAATGCCAGTCTACGAAAAGGACCATCTCAGAGACCTCAACGGAGGTGCAAAAACACATCAGAATGGATACATCAAACCGTATAGTGACAGTATCGGAATCATTGGTGGAGGATGGTACGGCTGTCATATTGCGATATCTCTTCGAGCATTGGGCTTCCGCGTCAAGCTGTTCGAGCAACATAAGCGCCTACTGCACGAAGCGTCAGGGAACAACCAGTTTCGGCTCCATCTGGGCTTTCACTACGCTCGGCACAGTGGTACACGCAATCAGTCAAGGGATGGCTTCCAACGTTTTGTTGAGCGTTATCCCGAATTGAGTCGGAGTGTTCCTTGCAACATCTACGCCGTACCGACGCAGGATTCACTCCTTGATTACGGTACCTACAAGACGATCATGACCGCAAGTGGTGTAGAGTTTACCGAAGGTGCTCCTCCAGGAATCCATATGGACCATGTTGACGGCATGATGTGCGTTCCGGAGAGGGTATTGCTGCTGACCAAAGCCCGTACCTATTTTGAGAAGGAGCTGAAAGGATCGCTTGAACTTGGCCGAAAGGTTTCGCTTGTTCAAGATGAGGATGATGGTGTGTTGATTGATGGCGAACGGTTCGACTTCGCCATAGATGCAACCTGGGGCCATTATCACGACCTCGACTTTCAGGTGATATATGAACCCACTTTGCTACTCTACTATGAGGGGCCTCAAGACTTTCCGGCAGTCACATTGGTGGATGGTCCTCTAGCTTCAGTTTATCCTACTGAAGTGCCTGGGTTGTTCACCTTGTCTAGCGTCCCCCACACGCCCCTCGGACAGTTCGGAACTGCAGCCGAGGCCAGGGCTATACGGGATGAGGTCAGCACTGCGACGATATCTGAGAAACGGCATCTCATGGAGGAGCAAATCGCGCATTATCTGCCAATGTTTAGAGAAATGTTCCGTTACGTGGGGCCTCAGCTTGCTATCAAGACTAAGCCAATTGGTGCTTATGATGACCGCAGCTGTAGAGTTTCGCGTCATGGTCGTGTTTTCTCAGTCATGTCAGGCAAAATCGACACCATCTTCTTTGCCCATGAGCAGATCCTTGCGTTAATTGACGAATTGAGGGGTCCAAAAGTTCAATCTTATCATCCCAGATAGATTCACAATCATAGTGTTTCGATTTCTCCCCTCTTAATGCAAGATTATCAGAGTGCTACCCTGCCAAGACCTGTCTTGTCTGGCCTGCATATCATGAAATTGTTTAGCCGACACTTACCCGGCTACCCTACATCTATCTTGTTATCAAGAAAATACTTGGCATTTTCATTATCTTCCTTCCAGATGGATCTAGGACGAACTTCAAGATAAGACTTCAATCGGCTCTTTACTAAGCGAGTTTGATAAAAATACATCGACCTATTCTTGTGACCAAAAGGATGTTGATCGTTCGGTGACATATTTTACCCGACGCATACCAACTTTCTCAACAACCAATACAATCTCACAAAGTGCATTGATAAGCCTTGCCACCGAAAAACACCGAAGTTTCATCACAGCCCTACACGTCAGCAGCCACCAACAGGAATAGCTTCAAGTCGAGATAGTGAACAAGCGATCATCACTGTATACCAATCGGTACTGAATAATGCACCCTCCAAAAGATAGTCAAGATCCTTAGCCGTTGACGCTATGACACTTTGAGCAGCCCCCACAGCCTCGACAGGCTTCTAGTCTATTGGGGGCTGAACCGCTGAAGAGAGGAGAAGAGAGACAAGGATAGGGGAGAGCGGGGCCAACCGGGAATTAACAATCTCACCCCTGTAGCTGAGATTCTGTTGGTTGCTAGTTTCGTTTCTGGTCAGGTCAGCCTGGCCACAAATCAATTCTGTCTTCTTTGTTTCTTCATTCTGCATTCCTACGTTATGCTCTCCAACCCATCATCCAATATCCAAATACCCGACTACAATTTAGCGTCCCGTGAATTTTTTTGCCGCTCTTGTACAATTTAGTTGTCTCTTTTTTGTCCACCATGTCGTCGGCAACTGACGTGCCGCTGAATGACCTAACACTACCTGCTTCTACGTGTGAGACCCCTCTGGTCGCGGAGGGAACCAACAAGCAGAGCAATGAAGCTCCCGTTGGTGAACGCTCCGAGGCTGCGACCGAGGCTGCACCCGATACTCGTGATCCAGTCCTTTCGACGAGTAACGATAACGGAGATTATGGGAACGCAGAGGCTGCAGTCTCCTCTGGCGACAGGGTCAAACAGAAAGTTTACCATACTGGTTGGAGGCTTCATGCTTTGACAGCAGCGTAGGCTTACCCTTTTCCTGGCTCTTGGGGTCCCTTTAATGTTAGCTGGGTCTAATTGATCTTGATGCAATGTAGCCTTTGTTTGAGCCTATTGCTGTCGACACTGGAAACTACAATCGTGAGCACGGCTTTGGTTTCGATCGTCGATGCCCTACATGGCTTCAACATGGCCGGTTGGATCGTGACATCCTACTTAGTGACATATACTGGTAGGCAACCCGATTCTACTTCCAGAAATTGGCTAAAGACTCGCAGGCTTCCTTATCATCTACTCTAAGCTTAGCGACATCTTTGGATGCAAACTCATGCTCTTATTCGCCATCACAATATTCACCGTTTTCTCCATGGTATGCGGTGCTTCCAACACAATGACACCTCTGTATGTAATCATTCTTCTGACCCCGACATCGGCTGAGTTAATATACATGCTAACCGCTCGTCCTTTGAATACAGAATCGTGTTTCGTGCTTTCCAAGGCATGGGAGGTTCTGGCATCTACTCCTTGTCGACAATCATGGTGCCTCTCATGGTTCCACCAGAGAAATATGCAACCTACATATCCATCATGTCATCTACCTTTGTCATCTCGAGTGTTCTGGGTCCAATTCTTGGAGGAGCAATTACAGATAACACTACATGGCGTTGGGCCTTTTACTTCAAGTAAGCCAACTCGACATTTACTTTGTAAAACACCATCCCTGACAGTCTCATTTTATAGTGGCCCTGGAGGAGCACTTGCTGCTATCCTTCTCGCTTTCTCGGTCCCCTTCAATTTTCCCTACGGCGAATCGAACGAGTTCTTTCACTCCCTCGCATCGAGACAAACATGGAAGCGAGTTGACTTTGTAGGCATGGTTGTGTCATTGGCTGCTTCCATCCTTATCATCTTTGCACTGGAGCAAGGTGGTGTGGCCTACCCATGGAAGAGTGGTGCCATTATCTCAACCTTTGTCCTCTCTGGTATTCTGTGGATCAGTTTCGTTGTATGGGAACGAATGATTTCGAAACGAAATGGAAAATGTGAGCCGATGTTCCCATGGAGTCTTGTACACAACAGGTTTGTTATGGGGTTACTTCTGTAAGTCTAGTCATCCAAACCTCCGAGTCTGATGTCCTTAATGTGCTAATCCTTACTGTCTTTTAGTAATGGCTTCTTTACTGGATTCCCCTTCATGGCCGCCCTTATCAACATCCCACAACGATTCCAAACAGTCAACATGATCTCGGCTATTGCTGCCGGTATCCGTACACTACCCTTACTTCTCCTGTCTCCCATTGCAACAGCCATCAATGGGCTGCTCGTGTCCAAGGTTGGAATTCCTCCTCTTTATATGCTCTTCCTTGGTGGTTCCCTTCAGACAATCGGTGTTGGTCTATACAGCTCCCTAAAGTCCACAATAAGTATCCCCGCACGCCAATATGGTTACGAAGCTATTATGGGTCTCGGTTTCGGCTTTAATCTGAGCACGATCCTGATGATGGTGCCACTTGTCGTGAGCGAGAGAGACCTAGGTACGCCCCTTCATCTTCAATTGTTCGCTGACTCTCAACTAATACATCTTCAGCTGTAACAATGGGCTCCGTGACGCAAATACGAGTGTTGGGAGGAACAGTCGGACTCGCTGCTTGCTCGGCCTTGCTGATCAATCACATCAAGAGAGACGCTGTCAAGTTCTTAACAGGGGAACAGCTTGCACAGATACTTCTATCATCAGAGAACATTAGGCTACTACCGACTGAGGAACAGATCAAGACAAGGGTTTTATACGCAGATGCTTACTCTGAGCAGATGAGAGTGATGCTTTACTTCTCTATCGCTTCTGTCTTGTCACTGGGACTTCTTATTGAGAGACGCCCAAGAAAGGCTCCCACCAAGGCTCCAGTAACAGAAGGAGAAGGGTCCAGCTAGTAGCAACGAGTCTTCTTCGACTTAGTGCCAAGATCTTAGTATTTCTATCAAATAGAAGCCCCGAAATTAATATCTTATCTGCACATGGATATAAAAGAGAGTTCTGATAGCAGGATAGAACAAGGCGTTGACTCTGACGCACCATGCAATTATGGGCATATGAGCGAGTTATGCCATCAAAACTTTGACATAATTTTAGATCACTGTGTATATATTTATACGCATCTGAACCCTAAGCCTTGGATAACTCTACCAAGCAATTATCCTTTGCAGACTCTAACAAGGCCTGAAGAACGGTAAGGTCCTTCAGGGCTTCCAAGGGGGTCTGCCGTTGGTCTGGACTTCCAGATATTATGGCTTTACCGAACGCTTCAAACTCGGCCTTCACGCCATTGTTGTATACGAATTCCTTAGTCTCGCTAACCAGACCTTCAGAGCCTCGCTTAATGCTGACGGGGGTCCAAACAACAACCCCATTGGTAGTGATAATCTCAATCTCCAACCCAGACTTATGTTCTACCCCAAATGACATAGAGACAGTTCCAATTCGAGAGTTGGTAGTAGATACGGTAGCGTGAATGGTGTCAACAGGTTTGAGATGCTTCTCAAGCAAATCAGACATAGACACGACCTTCTCTATATCTTGGCCTAGGGCATTGAGAAGGAATCGAAGGCTAGCAACAAAGTGAATCCCACTGTCAAGAAGGAATCCGCCTTGAAACGATGGATTCTGACGCCCTATAAGCATGTATGTCAGCATCCATCTTGACATCATATAACGGCAAATACATACACTCCGTGTTAAAGTATTTGCTCTCTTTTCCCACGTATCCATAGTAGCTCATACGGAAGGATCTGAGCTCTCCTCCCGTCTCTCGGACTTTACATTCCGCAAACTTGAGGCTCTCATTGAACCGGAAGTTTTCAGCAACGGCCCACATCGGAGGCTTAGATTGATTTCTGTACCATTCGATAAGCTCTCTAGCAACTTCTGTGCTTTGGGCTATCGGCTTCTCGCTGATTACATGCTTCCCGGCTCTTAGGGCCTTTTGGATAAGCCGAGGCTGAGCCAGAATAGTAACGCAGGATGACACGGCAACTATGTCAGATCTGCCGAGTAGATCGTCAAGTGTCTTGCCAATTGTGGCAGGTTCATCATAGTAGATACCAACTTTAGTTCCCGCATGCTGTGCGAGAAGAGTAGCTGCCTTTTCGGATCGGGAGTAAACAGCTTTGAGTTCAAGGCAATCTGCAGCTTCGATGGCTGACAAGTGTTCTAGATAATATCAGTACGATAAGCATGTGAAACCGAGTCAAGGAGGGTGTGATTCTGCATTGAATCGAGACAAGTAGTAAAAGGACTGACGTACGTTCTCGTGCAAAAATCCCGGCTCCGAGCAAAGCGATGCCAACCATGATTCAATTCGTGGATAATAGGCGTTGAGAGTATCAATACGAAACAGTACGAGAAAAAGTAGTGCGAGGCTGTGCATAATAATGAAGAAAAAAGCCGAGGACTTTTGCAACGTGGGGTAATCTGACAAGATATCGGAGAATTCTTGCTTACAGAGATAGAAACACACATGGGGGTGCTGTGCTTACAATATGCCGACCGGGTCACGGAACACCGCCGTTCCGAGTCCCACAGTAAGATAGAATGTAACTAAAACCCCACGTGTCGTGATTCATTTTCCTATTCTGCAGAGACCATTGTACATCCTCTGCATAGCCATGGGCCCATGCATTTTATCACTAAACTGACTTTCGAACATCTTATGTCGATCTGCACCAGAATACAGCAACTTCTAAACTGTACAATGACGGTATAACTTATGGATACAAGCGTGTTTGCCGGTCTATCCGGCCGTGTAGTATGGATGACCTAGAAACCAATTTCCAGAGACAGTTGTTCTTAACACAACCATAAAAGAGCAGAATAATTTGAGAGCAAAGAAGATAGTCAATAACACATTCTTTTCCGTCACATTCTTGTACCCATACACCTGCAAAACTCAAAATGTCTAGCTCGATCTACAGATCATGGAAAGACAGACTAGACAGCCCCTTCATGGCATGGAAAGCCGTAGGAAGCCTGCTGGTAATCTATACTCTTCATGTCTTAGTCACTCGTATCAACACAAACCGAGCAAGAAGCAAGTTCCGTAACGAGAATGGCTGCTATCCCGTGTCTTCAAAGCTGCCACTCAAAGACCCATTTTTCGGCATCGACTTCATCCTGAAGCTCATGAGGGTATTCAAGGAGAAGAGACTCTTGGATACCTTCGCTAATGATCTTTACAAGACGTTCGGTAAAACATTTGCAGTTGAGCGTGGTTCTCAACAGACCATCTTTACCATCGACCCAGAAAACATCAAGACGGTTCTTGCAGTTAACTTCAAGGACTACGGTTTGGCGTTTCGAGCCCCTTTGTTCAGTCCTGTTACAGGTGGAGGATTGTTTGTTTCTGATGGTGAAGAATGGTCGCACTCGCGTGCTTTACTTCGACCAACCTTTGCCAGAGACCAAGTGGCGGACCTTGGACTTACAAACAGACATGTCTCCAATCTGCTGTCAAAAATTCCAATAAATAAAACGTTCAACTTGCAAGAGCTTCTCTTTGACTTCACGATGGACACCGGCACTGAATTCTTGTTCGGTAACTCAACAGAGACTCTTTGCAATCCCACCAAAGAAAGTGAAGAGTTCTCCAAAGCATTTGATGCTACGCTCAAAGACGTTGCTTTCCAGGCAAGACTAGGCCCACTCAGGCGCTTCCAATGGTCTCGAAGCAAGGCACGCCAAGACTATCAAGTGTGTCGGTCTTATGTGGAGAAATATGTGGATCAGGCCATGGCCTTTCGCACTACATCACCGAACAATGAAGAAGAAAAGGTCGGACATGGCAGTCTGCTTCGAGAAATCTCGAATTCTGGTGCATCTAAAGAAAAGATACGCGCAGAACTCTTGAGTGTCTTGATAGCTGCAAGAGATACTACCTCCAACTTGCTCGGTAATCTATTCTTTGTTCTTGCGCGTAGACCAGACATTTGGACCAAGATTCGAGATGAAGTTCAGCAATTGGATAAGGACATGCCTACATATGAGCAGCTTCGAGGTCTCAAATACGCCAAGTACTGCATCAACGAGTGTAAGTCCTCTCGCGGTCTGTGATGATGACTCTGTCTAACATGGCATCTCTAGCATTACGGCTTCATCCCCCAGTACCCAGTAATGGACGCATGGCATATCGTGATACAATTCTACCACGCGGTGGCGGACCAGATGGAGAGCAACCCATCTATGTTCCCAAAGGTTCTATGGTGAACTATACTGTCTATGCCATGCATCGACGCAAGGATTTGTATGGGGACGACGCTGAAGAGTTTCGTCCTGAAAGATGGGAGTCTCTCAAACCTTCCTGGGTAAGTCTCAGTTGACATGAGCTTGGGATGATACTGATGTTAATAGTTCTTTTTACCTTTCAATGGAGGTCCGCGTATTTGTCTTGGTCAGCAATATGCTATCACGGAATCTCTACTAGTCATAGTGCGGTTTGCCAAAGAGTTCATTTCTATTGAATCAAGAGACGACAAGCCCTGGACTGAGGAAATAGCTTTAGGATGTGGCAATGCAAATGGTGTCTACGTAGCATTTGAGCCTAGAACTTGATACTACCCTAGATGTTAAAAGATGGAGCGGAATATCACCGATCGATGGCCTGCCTAGCATTGAATTGTCCCAAATACGATGTCAGATAACGGAGTCCAAGCAACAGTTCATTCCTTCTTGTTTTCCAATTGCAAAATTGATACAATTTCTTTTACACTATACACTCATTCCGTCCCCCATGAATCAATCTGTAGGTTACTGCAAGTTTTGGAATCTTCTCACGTGACTGGAATTATTCCTGCGCTGGGTAATGAATTGAGGAATGTGAGAAAAGCGTCTCACCACAGCAACTGAATGAAAGCTAATCAAGTAAGAGTGTTTTAAATAGCTCACAAGAATATCTGGAATCTCGGGTAATTTTAAATCGCGAAGAATAATAAACACAATTGCTTAGTTTGCAGAAGGTCTCAGTCGCGCCAAGGAACATCCCTTGTTTAGATGTGGGGGCCATATCTGGCGATTCAGGGGCTGCATTCTTTACCTGGAATTTTGTCTCAGTCAACATACTTGGAGAGACTTTGTTTTTCTCTACAAAGACAATTTTGGTGCGTTTGACGGAAGATAGCTGTTAGAATTGAGTCAAACAAGATGTGAAATGGTGTTCGAAGAAGGGATCAGATCTAGTATAAAGGAAGCTTTCAATCCTCCCCAAAGTAAAATTATTCTCATCATCCAACAGCTCTCTCACTCTCAATTCATTCACTACTCCTCAGGAATACTACAATAGTTCCTACACACATTCGCTTATTCAGTTCAAGATGCGCTCTACTCAGATCCTCGCCCTTGCCATGGGTAACATGGCCGCTGCCCAGTTTACTACTGGTCGCTTCGCCAACACCACTACCTCTGCCATCGAGACCGGTACCTCTACCACTGGCAGTGACACCACTGGCACCGAGTCTTCTGCTGCTGCTACTAGCACCGGCGCTGGAGGCATTGGAAACCCTGATGGCTTCAACTTCCTTGGCTGTTTCTCTGGAAATGGCTTCCCCAGTTTCACCCTGGCTTTCTCTGGCGCCAACAACGACGCTGATTCTTGTGCTAAGGCTTGTGCTGGTGAGACCTACTTTGGTCTTTACGATGAGAGCTGCTACTGTGGTAGCGAGCTTGATGACTCATCTCGCTCTGTCAACACTGACCAGTGTGACATTGTCTGCCCCGGTGACTCCTCAGTCAGCTGTGGTGGCCTCAACTCTGCCTCTCGCATGATGCGTCGTCAAAGCGTTGGCCTCAACGTTCTTCTATCTATCTACGTCTCCGTCAACGGTGGTGCGACTGATACCATTGTTGAGACCGATGTTGTCACTGAGACTCTCCCCCCTGTTACAACTACTGCTACTGTCACTGTTACCGACGACGGTGCCACTTCCACCAAGACTGTTACCACCGTTCTGCCTGCTGTTCCTACCGACGTTATCATTATCTGCTACGGAAACTACTGTGCTCCTCAGACTCACTGCCCTACCTGCTCTAAGTGGCAAGTTGTTTGCGAGGACGGCCTCTGTGCTCCTCGTGAATGTCACGACGATACCTGGAACCAGCTTAAGATTTGCAACAGCGGAAGCTGCCACTATGCTGATTACAAGAACGAAGAGTGCAACCAGCGCATCGTTTGCCAGGGCTCCAGCTGCTCTTTTGACATCTCCAAGGATTATGCTCGCAAGTTTGTCTGCGATGTTGAGGAGGAGCACTACTACTTCGAGGAATGCCAGGATGACTGCTACACCTACAACACCTGCACCAACGGCGACTGCAAGCCTGTCTCTCCTCCCGTCAGCCCCAACAAGCCTATCAGCCCTCCTAAGCCTGTTACCCCTGGCCAGCCTCCTGTCGTTGTCGTCCCTGAGCACCCCAGCAAGCCCATGATGCCCGAGACTCCTTCCAAGCCCATGAAGCCTGAGCAGCCCAAGACTCCTGGACAGCCTCAGACTCCTTCAAACCCTCAGCAGCCCGAGACTCCTGCCAAGCCCCAGCAGCCTGAGTCCCCTGCCAAGCCCCAGCAGCCTGAGTCTCCCGCTCAGCCCGAGAACCCCAAGACCCCCGAGGTTCCCGTCGTCACCGCCGGTTCCACCAAGTCCTTCATCAGCCTTGCTGCTGCCATCGTTGGCTTTGCTTTCGCCCTGTAATGGACCTTTTCTATTATTGGAGTTTCACGGATCGCATGATGCATAATGAGCATTCCTCGACCTATTTGGTCAACCCTTTAGCTTCCTGTACATTTCATACAAGCTAGTCAGATGTTGCACTTTGGCAGACTGGGCTTCTTTACCTTTTTAGTTCGGGTGGATTATGAGAGTATAGATACTATTTAATATGATTGATTGTCTTCTTCGCATTATTACTGCTATCAATCCGTTACAGAGAAATTAATTATTAATTGTCTCCGAACAGAAGCCTTACTCATATAAGGAATAGTTAATGAAAAGATTACTTATATGTTGAGAATAAAAGTAAAACTAACTACACTGTAGATATGGGGCGAGGTTTCTGTGGAAACCTGCACGTATTGTATAATGGTATGCACGCGTTCATCCATTGTAAATTCTTGGGAATGTTGGAGGAGACAAGAAGTTATTGAAGGCTTCAGTTTTAGTTAGATGTATTTGCCAAGTAATTAAAGAGGGGGAATCATTTCCACGTGTAAAGACAAACTGATAATTGCTATTTTCTACCACTTGTCCTTTGGAATATAACAACCAAACTCCTCCTTACTGCTAAGCGTGGGAAATGCAATAAAACACTTAGGATACTGAATGGGCTTAGTGACACTCAAGTCTTTCTGGGTGGGCACTGAGGGCTTGCCGTTGTTGCACTCATAATTATTAATGAGTGCGGCGTCATAGTCATCCACAACCTTCTTCATTGCAGCGACTTGGTCTGATGACAACACTGTATACTTATCCTTCGGGTTCTGTACAACACGGCGGGTTATTCCAAAGCATACACATTTGTCGTCATGCCAGGTGCATCCAGACAGCTTGTTGGTACAGACATCCTTTGTCATCTTTTGCGTCATGCCTACTGGATCCGAGGATTTAGTTCTCAGCAGCTCGCATACAGTGTCTGGACGGCTCGCCATCAGGGAATAATGTCTACCGTTGTGGCCACTCATAAGAGCTCTCGTCTTGGCAAATTCCAGCCATTTTCTGTGTGTGGCATCAACGTAGGCGTTCATGGCCTTGGTGATGAGAGGCTCCGATAGCCAGGCGCCCATGGCAAAGCGGGTAAAGACCCAGTCCTCAGCTGTGAGACCTCCACCTTGCATAGTGCTAGGCAATTTGCCAGAGAGGACGTCCTCGACGTAGCCGTTGGTAGCGTTGAGCACGGCGCTAAAGACAGTGCCGTAAGCATTCTCGAGATCACTCTCAAGATCGGCGGGTGTCACTTTGGGGCTAAAGCTATCGCTATTGGCAGACGCCTGGGCAAAGGCACCCGAAAAGAAGGTGAGTGTACCAGCGATACCAGGAGATGCGGCACTAACACCGGCGCCAGCGGTGAGGATGCCGACAAGCATGTTCAAGATCATGGCACGGTCGTCCTTGGGAGGGTCGCCATACTCTTTGACAATGTCCTTGATGCCACTAGATAGCTGTTGGATGCTGAAATTGACACTCTTGGCCCAGATTTTGTGGAAGGCGCTGAACATGTTGGCGATCTGCACATGCACGTAAAAGGCCATGGGCGGCGTGTAGGTTGTGCAAGGTGTAGTACCAGGTCCCGTGCACGTCGTCGATCCGAGATCCTTGCAGTCAAAAGTTGAGCTGCCCTGCTTGCCGCCGGCGATGACGTCCTTGAAGAACTTGTCGGTCCATTTATCAGCACCGTTCTTATATAGCCACTCGCTAAACCAATAGGCTGCACCACTGCCGAACCACGTCAGGGATACCTCGCTCGCGTCCTCTTGGTCGAACTTATACTTGCAGATGTCGTCCTTAAGTTCTTCAGGCCAGTCACTGCCTTTGTCACCAGTCTTGCCCGCTTGGGCACCCTTCTTCTTGAGGTCGATGATAGTCGTATCGTCGTCACCTCCACCACCATTCTTGCACGCGCCGTTCTGGCATCCATCGCCGCAGTGACCGTCAGAGCTACCACACCAGCCTCCAGCCGAGCAGCAGTCGCCGTAGCTAGTTCCCTTGCATGTAGCTCCGAGGAAGCCAGCACCGCATCGGCCGTTGGTTGACTTGCCCTTCTTGATACACTTGCCGCTGACGCAGCCAGTGCCGCAGTGAAGCTCCGAGGATCCACAGCTGCCATACTCGGAGCAGCAGTCGCCGTAGCTGGTCCCTTCACAGATAGCGCCCTTGTTCTTGGGTCCGCATTTACCGTCTTTTGACTTCTCGGGCTCCATGTCACCGCTGTTGCTTGCTGTGCCAGGTTCAAAGTCGACGCTCCAGGCCATCAGACCGCCAAAGCAGTAGTTATTGGCGAACTCGCGCTTCAGCTCAATCGTCTCCTCATCATCGTAGCCGATCCACTGGTCGTCAAAGACAAGCTCCTTCATGGCAGAGTCCTTGAGAAGACGAGTCTTGGCTCCATTATTGACTTTATCTTTGATCTCCAGCAGAGACATGACGCCCGCACTGTTGGTGCACTTGGCTGGGTTGCTAGGCCCGGAAAAGGGACAGCCGAGAGTGTTGCAGGAGGGATCGGTCACGGTGTATCCGCGGCCATACCACGCAACGCCAAAAACAATCTTGTTGAAGTCAACGCCCGCATAAGCTAACGGAATGGTGTTGTTTGTGATCTCGCGAATATCGGCTTGGCCTCGGATAATAGGATCCAAAGTCTTAACGTCGGCATCCCAGAAACCGTGCAAGTCGTAAGCCATGAATCCAAAGTGATCTACATATGGCTCCAGTCCTGCCACATCAAAGTATCGCAGGTACCAGTAGTCAGGAGCCAGAGTCAGACTGATGCCATACTTATTGCCCCATGCGCTCTTCATGTCCTTGAGTAGGAGAACAAAGTTGGCGATATCAGCACGACTTCCTCCGCGCTTCGGCTCGCCGGGATACTCCCAATCAAGGTCGATGCCCTGGAACCCGTACTTTTCCATGAATGCAGCAGCTGACTTTATGAAAGCAGCGCGGTGTCCAGCGTCGGCGCAGAGGTTGGCCCACGTCTTATGGGTTGGCTTGTCTTCGTCACTGAAATCGTAGCCGCCCACGGCCACCCAGGTCTGTAGGTTTTTGCCCTTGCCCTTAAGCGCAGTAAATTCGTGGACGTTATCCTCATCTTCGGAATCGGAAAGCTTAACAGCATAAGAGTTGGGGTCGATGGTTGCAAACGCCCAGTACAAATGCGTGTAGCTGTCTGTCTTGATATCTTTGGGGTAGACTTTGTTGCACGCGCGGTTGCGCATGTTGTTGGCCTGGTAGTAGCCGATCATACGCTTGTCGGCGGTGCCGGAGCCCTTGCCGCATGTCTTGGGCTTAATCAGAGAGCAGCTACCATATCCTTGCTGGCAGAGAGACCACTTGTTGGGGCCTACGCAGTGGGTTTCCGTAGTACCGCACCAGCCACCAGAGCTACAACAAAGGTTGAGGCCACACGGGATATCGCCGCCCTCGGATAGCTCACCGCACATGGCTGTAGCATCACAGTTGCTCTGGCAGCCTGTGTCACAAAAGCCCTTGCCGTAGCCACAGACACCATCGACCGAACAACAACTACAGATGGCCCCTGTTAGCATACTTATCGATGACTTGCCATGAAATATGACGCATTGATTGAAAAACTAACCTCTTGTCGGCGCACTCGCCGTTGGGGCAGAGCAACGCACCCTCACCTGGGGGCTCACTGGCACGCTTACTGAAGAGCTGATCTGGAGACACACTTCGACTCATCAGGTTGCTCGTCGTGTCATTCTCGGGTGACCGCATGTCTAGCCACCGTGACAAAACGTCAGGCCCGGTGATGGCTGGATTCTGATGTGTAATGCTGGCAGAGGCCAGAGAGGCTAGAAGACCACACCTGAGTACACTTCGCATTCTGCTTGGGCAGGTTGATGAAGCTGATAGATTAAACTGTTTGCTACTCAAGCGATGGCATTCTTATTTATGTATTCTATCTTGGACCCAAGGATGGAACTAACTCGGGCCAATTCATGTTTCCTCCGAAGAAAGAAAAAAGGAACCTTCCTTCAGGCTTAGACGGTGAAAGGATGCGCTACTGCATCGACTGTACAGACTTGCTGTGGCGTGGTTGAACTCTATGTAGCAGAGAATGGCTCATGGGGCTTCACTAAAACCCCTCAATACCGTGGGTCTGTCTAAATTACAAGTTCAGGTCCAGACTGAACGAAGAGCGGCTGAGCCGTTTTGTTAAAATGTCCGACTGCCCGGGTGGTGCCGAGAGTGGACAGCTCTATCCTTGAAACTTACGTTTAACTGGCTACATCGCAACGATTTCTACATAGAGCTGTGCTGTGGATAAGTCGCATGCTACGATCTAATCTTGCAAAATTTACTTGGCAGACATGCCGCTTTCCGGGAACCACAATATTTCTTATTAGTGTTCTAAAAGCCGTTTTCTTTAGCCATCAATACTCCATAATAAAGACCCCAATACAACGCACGCTCCAATGCCAAGGGAATGACTCCATAAGTCGGCCGCCATTAACAGAGATTGAATCTAGCTGCAGGAACAATTCAGCATGGTTCCTGACTAAAGACTGGCCTGTTTTTTTATTCTAGTTAGGCCTGAACCGCTTTTGTCCTTGATTAAATTTTGCAGTGTTTATCAATGGAATACTAGGATCGCGGAAGAGGTACAATATCCTATTTTGCCGACTTCAAAATACATAGATATCTACAGCAGATGGATCTTCTTGAAACTACAAGGTGTGCGAAAACCATCTTTCGCATATCAAACACCTATACAAGCTGCGCTGGAGGCTAACCCAACAGTAAATGAACCTGTAGTATAAACCATAATTGTAAGGAAAAGTTGATTTTCGATAGATTAGGCTTGCTTACCTTTGTAGGTCAGGCGGATTATAAGAGTAAAGGCACTATTTAATATATTTGGTTATCTTTGCATTATTCTGCTAGGAGCTACCGGTGTGAACTGATGGATTGATTTTGTCTGCATTGTGTTTCGGCAACTGTAATTTAGCCTTGGTTTGTGATAACAAAGGTTTGGTCTGCTTTTTTGGAGACTTCCATATAGTAAAACTGTATACATCCACTTGGTGAGTTTCGAGGGCAAACGTAACAGTTGTTGAATTTGCGTTGAGTATGAATTTAGTATAAGGGCCTTTTACTTACTCTCTTACTTATTGATTAAGTATTTGAGGGACTCAAGAAGGGAGACCCATGACCGGTAAATAGCAAAGCCGCTTCTCTTGAGAGCATCGGGAGCCTTGGTCTTATACTCATATGTATGGTTTACTCCTCCCGAGAACCGTTAAGGTCTAGATATGGGCAATCCTTTGGATCAGCATAAAATATTCGCTCAAGCTGCTCAATCATCTTGCAACACTTCTCCATAGAGAAAGCATTACCTATTCTCCCCAATTCCCTCTGTGTACATTGGAAAAATGTAGTATGGATGGCCCAAACACCACCACCAGCAGGCCAACAAACATACAAAATAGGTGCGTCTGGTTCACCGTTCAGGAGCTTTGATCCAGTGCGTAGTTCTTGACCAGGGGTACGAAACCATTCAGCTCCAAGCTGACGCATTTTAGCACAGTGAGCTTCCTCTTCGTCAAGGTCATCTGATCTGTTGGAGGGCTTGAACTGGTCAAGGCCTAAGAACTCAAGCTCTGCTATAGAGCAGAGATGGGAGTAGTAGCCTCCTTTTGGGTGGTCAGCCATGCACAATGCCAGGAAACGATGTGACACCGAAATCACCGTGTCACCTGTCAGCATTGGTATTATTTTGCCCTCTGGTGCCGGAAAAAGAACACTCTGGTTAACTTACGAAGTGGGCGCAAGAAATCTAAACAAGTAACGAGATTAATATGAATAGGATTGCGTGTTTAAACATAGTAAAGATGGTGAATAAGAGAAGACTGGTGTTGGTGCCTGGAGAGGGATAATTATGCCTTATCAGCTCGCAGTGAGATTGTTTGAGCACCAAGCCCATCTTCATGGAATGCCTCGATGGCCTTCAAGTAGTATTGGAACCACGCAACGCCAAATTGACTGATGTTATAGAAAAGTGTGTAGCTCATGTTGTCAGCAATTAAGACATTGGCGAGGTAGCGGCGAGAGTGCACACATCCTACGATGATCACGAGGAGATGCAGGGTAATCACGGCAAGAGGGCGTGGCCATGTTTGGTTACGCTGGCAAATATAATTGAGGGATCATGCCGGCAACTTATAAATATTGCTTTGGAATTTTTTGTTTACTGCAGCATACTTTACCCTGTCGATATCCCAAGAACCGCAGTCATTGACACCTTGTTGCCATCCTTAGCGCCAACAACAGAGCTTCCGCCCTGCAAACTATGAAGCCAGGCAGCCGCAACACGGAAGGACAACAGTCAAGTCGCACATGGCTGGCCTCGCTGTTACCACCAAAGGTCCCTGCCTGTCTGGGAGTCTGGGAAGTCCTCTTTGTCATAGGAAGATACTTTTTTATAGTCCAAACAGTTGTTTGCAAGAGGCCAACAATATGAGCGGGCAATGGTAAGTCTGGATGAGATATTGTCAGATGGAACGAATGTCCAGACAGTCGAGTCATCTTGATCAAGCTATAACCATATTGTTGGCCACTGCAATCGCTTACAAACGCTCGGAATGTAGTGAGAATAGGATGCATCTACTACATCTGTCAATTACATTGCATCGGTGATTCGGGATAGGAACATACCATGATGTGATTGTTCATCCACCAAGAATACGTTTGGCCAACTCATCAAACATTTCATCCTTTATTTTCTCGCTCAAGTCATCGTCTATTGAACTCTCGATAAAAGTCACTCTGCCGTTGAGAGAGTCAATATCATCTCGTATTTCGATTATTACAGCCTCCTCGGTATCATTCCCATTGGCTTGAGACAGCGCTACCCGCGCCTCCAACCCTTCATGCTTCTTCTCAAGAAGCATCATTTTGTCTTTGAGTTGAGCATTCTCAGCTCTGAGCTGAGTATTGTCGGCTTGCAATTCTCCAACCTTGGACTCAAGCTTGTTCAGCTTGTCCCATAACTGGTGAAACACATCGGTCTGGCTGTCTTGCCGGGGTCGTTTACGGCTGGACGATGGAGCGTTGGGTACGAGCTTTGTTGCCTTCTCATAAGAGGGTGGCTTAGGCGGAGCAATGGTGGCAACCTTTCCTCCGTTACCCGCGAACATGCGTGAGATATCATGATCCGGGTCTGAAGAAGGTTTGATTTGACGTTGTTCTGTACGTTCGCTGATGGATTTGAGCTCACCGAGTGAAAGTTGAGACTCTTCGATATAAATCCGCAGAGAGGTAACACAGGAAAGCTCATATAGCAAGTCGAGAACCTTGCCTGAGCGCGCCCGAGCTGCTACGATCGGCTCTTCGACGTCGTTGGGAACAAGAACGGTAACTGTATTATCCAGTTCCAAGTCAAGACATGTAGGCGTATCGAATATCTTCTTCACAGCATCGGAAGGTTTCGTCAAAGTGAAAGAGTTGAAAGATTTGATGAAGAAGGGGTTAACGCGAAGGCATACCCCCGCCCCAGCTGGTTTGGACTTGAACCTGAAGGGAATGTTGATCTCGAAATGGGCGCAGGACTGACTGTCGTATTGTAGTGTGAATCGTATCGCGTCGTGGTCGGGATCTGCGGTCGCTAAGGTACGCGTGGAACCTTGCCATTGCCACTCAATGACAGCTGTTGTTTGATTGATGCCGATGCATGATGGAGTGGCCATAGCACATGCTGTTAGTATTGGGTCTTGCTTACCTCTATGAAGATGAAGATGCCAACCAACGCAAAACGAGGAAAAGATACCGGCTTCGCTGACGGGCGCCTGTGACTTCCAGTAGAACTGCCAAGCCACCTCAGACCTCCAGTAGAACTGCGAGATTCTGAGTCAGGTCCCTACTACACGCCCCGGTTATTCCACGAAAAGGAGTTCCTCTCAGTGGGTATAATCCGGAATTTTATAACGGCTGTA
>JAALXK010000424.1:0-39889 GCA_012977745.1 Fusarium anguioides | reverse complement strand
AAAGAAAAGTGCGTAGATGGGTATGAAGCGACCCCATCATGATAGGCGGTCATTCGGTGTCCTTCGGACCGAGCAATGGGGACTGCCAAGAAGAACATTGGGACATTACGAGGGGTTATGAATACCCTCTAAACTCCCAATTAACCTGATCTCTGATTCCTCTCCTCTGTAATCTCTCATTCTCAAGAATAACAGCAGTCATGCCTACTCACGTACACGACATCGCGTCGCAAGACGTCCACAAGCAAATCCGCCAACTCATCCACGAACTAGTCAACATCAAAGACACAACCGGCGAGTTTCTCATGACTATTCCCTCCGGCGAAATCGTCGACACAAAAGGCTGGAATGACTGGGAATGGACTCACGGCATTGGTCTATACGGCATCTGGAAGTACTACGAAATGACTGGAGAGGAACAATGGCTCAAGATCATTGAAGATTGGTTCCAAGCTCGTTTCGCAGAGGGCCATAAGGGAAAGAACATCAACACTATGGCTGTCTTCCTCACCCTTGCGTATGTTTATGAAAAGACACAAAATCCTACCTATCTTCCTTGGTTGGATGCTTGGGCTGAGTGGGCTATGCATGACCTTCCCAGAACCAAGTATGGTGGCTTTCAGCATATCACATACCTTGATGTCAACGAGCAGCAGCTTTGGGATGATACTCTCATGATGACTGTCATGCCTCTCGCAAAGATCGGTCTTGTTCTCAACAGACCACACTACGTCGCCGAAGCAAAGAAGCAGTTCCTTCTACACATTCAGTATCTCTTCGATACCAAGACAGGATTATTCTTCCACGGCTGGACATTCAAAGAGGGTGGTCACAACTTCGCTGATGCACGCTGGGCACGTGGAAACAGTTGGGTAACAATCGTCATCCCCGAATTCCTCGAACTCGTCGGCATTCGAGAAGATGACCCTATCGGCTCTCATCTGATCAACACCCTCGACAGCCAATGCGCCGCACTCTCCAAAACCCAACGCGCAAATGGTCTATGGAGCACCCTCCTCGACGTCCCCGAGTCAGAAGGATCCTACCTAGAAGCCAGCGCAACAGCTGGTTTCGCATATGGAATCCTCAAAGCTGAGAGGAAGAGATATATTAGCAGAGAGTACTCCGAGGTAGCTGTTAAGGCGATCAAGGCTGTGCTTGAGAATATTAGCCCTGAGGGAGAGTTGTTGAATACGTCGTTTGGAACGGCGATGGGGCATGATTTGCAGCATTATAAGGATATTCCTTTGACGAGTATGCCTTATGGTCAGGCTATGGCTATGATGGCCCTGGTAGAGTTTTTGAGGGCGTATAATTAGGCATATAGTGAGTCAATAAAAAGGAGAGATTGATCATGTCATAAAACGTTTGCTATTATATTTTAACACAAATGAAATTGGTATTGTAAAAGAGTAACTGCTTTAACTCAAAACGCCCACTCAACAACTCCTCAATAGCTCCATCGTATACTCCTCTTTTCCATATCGTACAATCACTATAAGAGACTAGAGTTGTCTCTGTATGACTAGTCTTGTTACTGTATTATGAAGGAATCTAGTATCCGTGACCTGTTTATCCATTAGCATCATATTCACTTGACCTCATTAAAGTGTACTTACGTCCAAGGGATCGTCCCATCTTAGACATCTCCTTAGCCTGAGTAGACTTAACCTTAGCCCTCCTCTCATCCTCCTTAGCCTCAACCTCAAGTCGCTTAACATGCTCCCTCGCCTCTCTAACACTCAACCTGGCCTCCTCAAGCGCACGATCCGCCTCTCGTTCCGCCATCTCAGCACCACGAACGCGCTCTCTGGCTTCAAGGACAGCGGGGTCATGCTCGTTTCTGTTACTTCCGCCAAACTTGGAGAGGAAGCCACCGTTGGAGCTCCGGCGATGGCTGGAGCGTGAGCTAGAGCGGGATCGAGAGCGGCGGTCGTAAGAGGATGAACCGCGGGAGCGACGGTGGGAGGAGGTTGATGTTGAGGTTCGGGTGGATGTGGGCTCGTGGTGGGATCTTGAGCTGAAGAGGCCGTGTTTGCGGGGGGGTTCCTCGCGGATTGGCTCGGGGGAGGGTTCACGACGACTGAAGAGACCCATGATGATTAAGTGTAAGTGGTGTAAGTGGTGAAAGTGGTGTAAGTGGTATGTAAGTGTAAGTGTAGTGTAGTGCAAGTGGATATTTCTGATGGAGAATAATTAAAAGAAGCTTTTTCTCCAAGATCTAGGCGTCTCTTGGCTCTATTTCTATTAATTTCCTCCCCTCCCCTTGATGCCATTCCCATCAACGATCATCATAACCTCCAAACCACTAAACCTGCTTTCCCACCGTGACGTCACACAGGGTATCAAGGGTCCAACCAATCACAAAGTGGAGATGACG
Organism: Fusarium anguioides; assembly: GCA_012977745.1. Taxonomy (NCBI): domain Eukaryota; kingdom Fungi; phylum Ascomycota; class Sordariomycetes; order Hypocreales; family Nectriaceae; genus Fusarium; species Fusarium anguioides. Next base: position 37,509 of record JAALXK010000424.1, on the reverse strand, counting down.
AGGGTCTCACATCAAACCCTTGAGGCTTGAGGCTTTGTGACGCAGACAGTGGCGTCGACGGTGATGACATTGAGAACAAGCCAAGAATTTATTGGGTGAATAGAGATGATCTTCTTGTCATAATGTTGCGATGCATGGAGATGATAACATCACTGTGTTGTATATTTCGGATGTAATGCTACTGTAATGCCAAGAAATCGAGAATTCCAGTCAAACGTTTCGTTTCAGGTTTTTTTTAACTTCCCACCTCAACCGTTTCACTCCGCAACTTTATTCAATACTGCATCATCATTCATCCTTTCATACAGTAGCATACACTAAGATCTCAGTGATCTACCAGATTTTAATGGCCCATCTTAGGGGAGACACAAAACATCAGACACAGGTCAATCTCTTAGGTAGACTTATAAGGTTTACAGAAAATGATCATTATAAGCATTACCTCGATTTCCATACAACATTAGGTATTCCTCATAACAGATATCAGCCTTATGGTCCTTATTATCTCCAGCGTCCGATATTTGATGTCCCCCCAAGGCCCATCGATCTCTCTTCTTAGTACGATATCTTACATCTCACCACCAGCGTGGCTGTGCACTTTAGCCCCTCAGTCTCGGCACATGCAGTGCAACAAAGTCTCACCACAGAAAACACCCAAAGAATTTCATCTTTTTAGAATCTCATTAAGAATGCGCTAATAAACTGATGTGGTGGTAAAAAAAGAAGATACACCATCTGCCCACAGGGATGATGATAACAAGGAAGTATCCGACATAGAAAAGTAACCTCAATGGTCATGTCGAAGGGAGCAGGCAGAGAGGCAGGATGGATGGATGGATTTTTTAACAGAAAACTTGTCCCAGCAGTCTACTCCCCCGTGAATCGCCTCCTCTCAAACAGCAGAAGGCCCCTGTAAAAAGATAATGATAAAAAAAGGACACGCGAACACCGGATTTCCCTATGTGCATATATGCCGCACGATATGTACAGTTGAAACACCCACCAAAGGGTTATAAGAATAGTCCATGGAGAAGCCGAAATGGAGCTTAATCCCTGCATAAAGTCGATCATCGTTCGTTGTTTCTTTTTTTGGTTGCAGGTGCTCGCTCGTATTCGATATTATGCTCTCGTATCATTTCCGTATCGTGCAGTAGTGTAGTTTGTATTGGTATTTGGGGCATGAGCATGAGAATGAGGCATTACATGACGATGCACTTGCCCTCCTCGCGATCCTTCTTAACGCTGAGAGCCACGCGCGCCGCCTCGGTGAAGGCCTCATTGACGCCCCTGTTCTTCATGGCAGAGCACTCAAGGTAGCGAAGCGCGCCTATGCGACGCGCCACCTCAAGACCCTGGTCGTAGGTGATCATGGGTCGCTTCTCGCGCGGTTCGGCTGATGTCTCGCCCTCCTCGTCATCGCCTTGCTCGCGGAGATCGCACTTGAGTGCTACGAGGACGAGTTTGGTGCCTGGGCAGTTATCGGCGATTTCGCCTACCCACTTGGATTCGACGTTTTCGAGTGAGTCTTTGCTGTCGACGGAATAGCAGAGCATGATGAGATCTGTGTCGTCTAAGGGGGGGGAGTTAGTTGGACGACAGGTGAATGTGAAAGGGATTGAATTACCATAGGATAGGGACCGTAATCGATCGAATTCTTCTTGACCTGCTGTATCCCAGAGAGAGAGTTCGATGTGGACATTGTCGACAAAGATGTCTACATTTGTTAGCGATACGTCTACCCCTAGAAACCGTTGATCGTACCGTGGACGTAATTCTCGAAAACCGTGGGTTCGTAGACAGTTGGAAAGTAGCTATAATCGCATAAGTCTCCATGCACATATCTCTTCCATCTCAAACATACCCTCTCGTAAAGACATTAAGCAACGAAGTCTTTCCACAAGCACCATCACCCCTAATCCAGTCAGCGCAATCCTAATCCCTTAAACTCCAATTGTCAAAACGCACAGCAGCACCAGCTTTCGCTGGACAGTTTTAGATCCTCCACAAAGAGCAGGCATTGCTGATTATTGATCGTATGTTTCTTGGTTTTTTTGTTCTAGAAGGAAAAGAGAAGATAGAAAGAAAAAAGGGTTATTTCGCGTCGCAGAGAGAAGAAAAAAAAGAGCGTTGAATTTCGGTTCGTGGGTTCGGCCCTGTTCAAAGTTTCAATCGAAGTGGCGCGCAGATCGGGGAAAGGAAGTTCGATTTCGTCGTCAGCGCATGGATCGTGGCTGAGCCAAAACGTTGAGTTGCGTTGTCTTGAAATGGGTTAGAAGAAATGTTGCTTTCTTTTGTTTTTCCTTGGAACAAGGCGAATTGCAATGGAGCCACGAGCGTAGTAATGGAGATGTCGTTGAAGTGAGGCGGGTAGGGATTAAAGGAAATGAAGAGTCAAGTTGCAAGTGCAGAGAGACCAGCGCAAGGGAAAATGGGGGGCAACCTTGACGTGGACCTTGACCTGGGCCTGGACCTGGTACTGGTAGACTGTTCAGTGGAGTCAACAGTGACTAGTAGTAGGTGCAGGAAAAAGAGGTTCCACCCGACGTGCAGAAAAAAAAAGGGGACACATTTTAATAGGAGACAGAATACTTCCCCTCGAAGAATAGGACATATTATTCTGTCCAGTGCCAAACCCTCCTCAAAAGGCGCCGAAAATAGCCCTGCAAAAACGTCTCTATTGGTTCATTCACCCGCAAACCTCAAGATTACCTCTTTAAGTACTGAATCGCTTCACTCCAAAACCAGTTAAGCTCCGAGTCTCGAAATCAATAGACTATGTACGATGACACCTCAAATACATACTCATAGTCACGAGCAAACACCTTGCAAATCAGGAACCGTACGCGCAAAGCAAACGCCAATACCTGAAACTGAAGCTGAAATTGAGTTTTGGGTTGTCTTGACGATTCATGCAGTGTTTAGACAACAAGTGGCTTTGCGACTGAGTCGTCAAGTGTCAGTAGCTTCGTCTAATACCCGCCGCCTCGGTAAGTATCATGCGATATTGAACACCAAAAAAAGCCAGTTTACTCAAATATTTGTTGGACAAGAAAATATCTGATTGTATTAAACTTGATTCGTTATGTGTTTATGGTATTTCATAGCCCATTCCATTCCAATCTATGTCATTCAACTCTGACAAGAGTAATAAAACACACCGGCGCACCTTCATATAACAAAAGCGCCGACATTACATTCCTAATCAATCATCGTCCTTCTGATATCCACGACGCGCTCCACCCATGCGCTCTCCAAGACCCTTATGGCCTGCTTGTTGATGCAGCTTATTCACAAATCCGCGATCACCGCCGCGCTCTCTGGCCTTGTCATCAGCTTCTCTAGCCGCTTGCTCCCGTTGTTCCAGAGCTTCGAGACGTTTGGATCGATCGACGTCGAGCTCTGTTGCTGCAGATTGCATGGCCGCTAGCTTGCGCTGACGCTCTTCTTCCTTGGCTTTGTCATCTTCTTCGTTATGTCGTGGCCGCCTGTCACGAAAGTCGGGATAGCTTCGTCGTGAGTCTCGTCGATTATCGCGTGGGCGCTCATCGCGTGATCGTTCGTCGCGAGGTCGTTCATCACGATGGCGACGATCACGTCTATCTCCATCCTCTGAATCATCGCGCCTCCGTCGTGACCGTCCATCTCGACTATCATCTCTGCGTCGCTTGTGTCGATCCTCTCTTGAATCACTTCGGCGTCGTGGACTTTGCGATCGCGAGTAAGAGCGTCTTCGTCTGTGATGTCGATCCTCTCCATCTGCGCTACGATGGCGATGTCTCCTTCGATGTCTGCCATCTCGATCATCCCTCCTCCGTGACTTTTCCTTCTTTTCGTCATCAACTCCCATCGAAGCAAGGAGTTGGCGTCGCTTGGTCGGATCGTTCATCATAGCTTCGTAGGCGGCTTGTTCTTGTCGCTTGATAGCCAGCAGAGGATCATCGCGGATCTTTGCAGCTGTGTCTCGTGCAGTGTTTGCATTCTGCAGAGCCATAAAGCTCTCTGTTCCAGCATCTTTCTCCAACTTCTTGTGTTCTGTGCCCTTGATGAGGTTGTCGATGCGTCGCTTTCCTAGTAGGTACGCTTCGGATTCTTCCGTTGTGCCGGTCTGTCCATCGTTTGGACCTTGGTACATCCAGTCAACACGATCGACGCGCTTTCTTCCTCCTGCAGCCTCTAGTTGTCGCTGGACCTCTTCTTTTGCGCGCTCCTCCTTGATTTCGTTGATGCGCTGTTGTGTTCGCTTGCGCTCGGCGAGGGCCTTTTGCTCTTCATCCCAGACAGCCCGCTGGTTGCGCTGAAGCCCGGGATGGAAGGACTTTTTCAAGTTGAGATCGCCTCCACCCATAGTGACTTAGTATCCGTGTACAGTGTAGGTGTAGCTGTAGGTGAAGGAGGGAAAAGAATGGGATGGTATGTGTAGAGAATGAGGATGGTTGATAGTTACCATTAGACAGTGGGTGGCGATTATTGAGGCAGCCAGATCCCAGCCATTTAGAAAAGTCTTATCGACGCTTATCGCTTATCGCGCACTCTGAGTCTGGAGGCGCTAAACCTGATTTAGCAAGTGTTTATGAGTGTAAGTTGGGTTGTCTTCGGAGAGACAAGAAGCAGTCTTTTGCAGTTATAAGAGAAGGATAATAGAGTCATATTTATAGTTTAGAGTACATGTATAGTTTAATTACCGAGTATACATTGTAAAATATATTTAATGTGACGTTGTAGGGTTCTTTGACATTATAGCTTGTGGAAAAAGCTAGACTTCTTATGGAGAATTAATTACCATGAGATATCCTGAACCTGTAGCAACTCTCTCAATAGCCGCTGTTATCTGATTTTATAATTCCCAGTACCCAATTAAATTTTTCAAACAACTTGGAAGGTTATATATCCTGTTGCAAGAGATGCTTCACGCTTCTTGAACGCTCCGAGAGGCGATTAAAGTGTACCCACAGGAGGAAAGGTTTATGTTAACTTTGCACAGCCTTGTATGGTTCCGAATACCATTGGATAGCTTTGAACAAATGCAAGAGAGTTCTGGTGTCTTGACGCGTACTTAAATTCAGTAGAATCTCTCGCAGCTGACACCCACGAGTGAACCCTAATGCCGCAGCCCTCAGTTGGGCTTCCCTACAATTCACAGGCATCCTGCGGTCCCTCAGCCTCTCCCTGTCGCATCGTGTTCCAGATATGAAGAAATCCTGGCTCTTGTCCAAATCGGTCACGGTGAATTGACGTCCCAATGAGTTTTACATTGTATTATACAGTTGTCTATGATATATCGAGATATCACTCTTCTTGACTTCCCAAGTCATAAAGTAGTCGTACATTCTTCCTCTGCGTCATTTTGGTTCCAAACTCTTTACCAACTGGCTCGCTTGACACCAGGCAAGTTTCCAGCCATGGCCTCCATTCGGAAGTTGTACTGGAATCGTTAGTCCTTATGCCCACTTCTGCGATATTTTCGTTCGTCGACTTACTCGAGTCATCTTAAAATCGCTGAGCACACCACGTCCTTGACCACCCATAATACATCTGTTTCGGATCTGTGTAGGTCGGGTGTAGCAGTGCATCTGTGTCAATTGGAGCTGGGCCTCGGCGCGGACTCTAGGAGGAAGAGTTGTGTTTCGGATGATGTATCGAAGAGCTTGTCTATCGGTATCGAATTAGTCCCTACTTTCAATTGATTGCGTCGACGGTCGTGATGTCGTTGGGTTCGGGAAAGAGTTTTGCGCACCTCTCGGTCTCGTGGGCCTCGAAGACCTTTCGCTTTGTGTGGTCGCGCAGGGTGCGGACGTTGACGAAACAGCCCAGATCGAGCTTCTTGGCGCGGAACATCGACATGTTGGGCGATTTGGACTGGAGTGTCGATGATGAAGCTGGTCGGCAGATGGTGAGTTCACCATGAGCCAAATTCAAGATGGAGTTTGGTTTGCCGAGGAATAGCCGACACGCTCCAACTCAAGCCTCTAGAGGTTGTAAGTTCATCACTAATACCAGTCAGAAAATGATGATCTCTGAATTAAAGTTGCAGTGAATATTAAATAGATATTTTGGACCATTTTTGCATCATTGTAAATTTAACTATTGTGAACCACAATTGTCCTTATCTGTTTGTTTGGTTCTTACACGCACGCGACCAGAGGTCAACATAGCTAATGGTAAAAGCTATGAATCAAACTGGAGCATAACACTGTATCAACCTCACCGAGAGATGATAATTCTCAAAACTGAAATTATGTCGCAAGCAGTTTCTAAGAGGACATTATATCATGTTCATGATACTCCAATTAACTTGAGTGCCTCTGTACCTGAACTAAAGCAAGCCTCAGCGATCTAACTTTAGGGTATCCCAAAACGTCCAGGGGATGCTTGGCCAGGAATGCGACATGACGCACGATTAGATAAACAGCTATGCACCTTCAGCTCCTCAACTGAGCTCAAGCAATCAGCCTGAATCTGAATTATTGTTCCTTCAACAATTATGTCTCACATTTAAATACCGCCCATTGACGACATTATGGATCCCAGTAGGGAAAACCTCCTCAATGGAGCTGATCGCCCATCTCTTGACGACAGCGAAGCTTCCGATGCTTACTCTGACATTGATGCCACTGATTATCTCAACAGAAACACTACCTCTCAATCTGATGGCACAAAATCTAAACGCAGAGCTTTGCTTCTTCCAAGCTGGCGCGCGAGAAAATGCTGCTTGATCGTTATTGGAACCATCATCGTTGTTTGGCTCATCATCTCAGGAATTGGTGCTTTTGCTTGGAAGAAGATAAAGACACCTCCTGTTGATGGACAGTCACCACCATGGTATCCCAGTCCAAAGGGTGGAATGTCAAAGAATTGGGAAAAGAGCTACGATAAAGCTGCTAAGTTGGTTGGTAAAATGACACTGGCTGAGAAAGTCAACATCACCACTGGAACTGGATGGAGTATGGGTTTGGCCGTCGGTACAACCGGTGCTGCCGTCAACGTCGGATTCCCTGCCTTGGCGTTGCAAGACGGACCTCTCGGTATCAGATTTGCGGACAATGCGACTGCTTGGCCTGCTGGAATTACCGTCGGAGCCACGTTCAACAAAAAGCTGATGTATGAGCGTGGCAAAGCTCATGGAAAGGAAGCAAAAGCCAAGGGCGTCAATGTCATCCTTGGTCCTGCTATCGGTCCACTTGGAAGAGCTCCTGCTGGTGGGCGCAACTGGGAGGGGTTTGGACCTGATCCTTACCTTCAGGGCATCGCCGGTGCCGCGACCATAAAGGGAATTCAAGATTCTGGAGTCATGGCGACTATCAAGCACTTCATCGGCAATGAACAAGAGCACTTCCGTCAGGCGTGGGAATGGGGTCTCCCAAATGCCATTTCCTCCAACATCGACGATCGAACACTGCATGAGATTTACGGATGGCCTTTCCAAGATGCTGTCAAGGCTGGTGTTGCAAGTGTCATGTGTTCATACAACATGGTGAACAACTCATACGCCTGCCAGAACTCAAAGCTTCTCAACGGTATTCTCAAAGATGAGATGGGTTTTCAAGGCTTTGTTATGTCGGATTGGTTGGCTCAGAGATCTGGTGTCGCAAGTGCCCTGGCTGGCCTAGACATGAGCATGCCTGGAGACGGACTTAAGTGGGCAGACGGTGATTCCCTCTGGGGACCTCGTCTTACGCAGGCTGTTCTCAATGGATCTTTACCGGTGGATCGAATTAATGACATGGCTCTTCGAATTGTTGCATCCTTTTACCAGCTGGGACAAGATAAGGATGAGAACAAGGGACCTAACTTTTCATCCTGGACACATGAAAAGAAAGGGAAAATTTCGCACGGAAGTTCTTCGCCTCAAGAGGAGCAGGTCGTTAACCACTACGTGAATGTGCAGGAGGATCACAACAAGCTGGCGCGCCAGATCGCTATCGAGGGAACTGTCCTACTAAAGAATGACGGAGTTCTTCCCTTGAGCCGCGAGGGTAACTTGGCAAACGAGTCTGAGAAAAAGAAGGACAAGATCAAGGTCGGCATTTTCGGCGATGATGCTGGTCCAGGAAAAGGGCTTAACTACTGTCCTGATCAAGGCTGCAACGAAGGCACTCTCGGATCCGGCTGGGGCAGCGGCGCAGCTGATTTCCCATTCCTTGTAACTCCTGTAGAGGCGTTACGAAAGGGCTTCAAGAAAGACAAGGTCGAAGTCAGTGAGTTCCTTTCCAACAAGATCAAAGACACGAAGAAAGTTACGGAACAGGACGTCTGCTTGGTATTTGCCAACTCAGACGCAGGCGAAGGATATCTTTCATGGAACAGCGTCCGCGGTGATCGCAATGATCTTTTTCTGCAGAAAGGAGGCGATTCCCTTATCGCCGAGGTTGCTAATCTCTGTGGTAATGGAGCCGGCACAACAATCGTTGTCATCCATGCCGTTGGACCCGTCGTCATGGAGAGTTGGATCAATCACCCACGTATCAAAGCTGTACTAACAGCTAATCTCCCCGGAGAAGAAAGTGGAAATGCCATCGCAAGCATTCTCTTTGGCGACGAAAGTCCCAGTGGAAAGCTTCCATACACTATTGGCAAAGCACTACCTGATTACGGTGAAGGTGCACAGATTCTGTATCTTCCCAATGGAGTCATTCCGCAGCAAGACTTCAAGGAAGGTCTGTACATTGACTACCGACATTTTGACAAACACAACGTCGACCTTCGGTATGAGTTTGGCTATGGATTGTCATATACTACCTTTCAGTACAAGGACTTGAAGATCTCCGTGAAAGAGGCAGTTCCGCAACTCCCGGCCCCACGAGCTTCTGAGAATGCAAAGCCGCCTAAGCTTGATGATAAGATTCCAGATGTCAAGGAGGGTCTATGGCCTAAGAACATTCGCAAACTGAAGAAGTATATTTACCCGTACATCGACTCAACCGACGACATCAAGAAGGGTGACTATCCCTACCCCGCGGGCTACGATATCGACCAACCCCCATCTCCAGCCGGAGGTGAGGAAGGCGGCAATCCCGACCTCTGGAAGACCGTCGTAACCGTCTCCATCACCATCACAAACAACGGCACCGTAGATGGAAAAGCTGTTCCCCAGCTTTACTTATCATACCCCAAGACTTCCAAGGTAGACCATCCCGTTCGAGTTTTGCGCGGTTTCGAAAAGGTTTCTTTGAAGAAGGGTAAGAGTAAGACTGTCGAATTTGAACTTACTAGACGAGACTTGAGTTATTGGGATGTGGAGGAGCAGAATTGGAGGGTTACGGATGATGGGGAGTTTACGATTGCTGTAGGAGAGAGTTCGAGGGATTTGAAGTTGACGGGCACTTTCAAGGCCGATGCTACTGATTAAAGGTTGTATTTAGCGGCGATTCAGAATAGAATGAAGCGCTTGGCTATGGATTCATCATGCATCTCTTCTTCAAAGCTCATAGCCAGATGTCACTTAACAGAGTCGGGGCCATGTTAAACGTTCTCGATACGGAGCACTCATTTATTTTACACAAAGACGGCTACGACTCCGACATCGCGTGGTCTCCATCTTCATAGCTAGTAATCTCAATCAACGACCACTCCTGTCAGCAACACGCAGCGCCCATACCCCTGAAGGACAGATCCAGCGATCTTTTTTATCACTGCTCCAAATACCGGCCAGACACTTTTACATTGCCGGACATTGCCGGACATTGCACCTCGACAGTACAAGGTATTCCATTCACTAAATCGTCACCAAAAGATTTGCCACACTCAGGACAATATCCCAATCCCACGCCCTCCGCCGTACATACAGTATGACCAGTAACGCATCTATACCAGTGTCTGGAGTGGGCGAGTAGGTCATCACTGCCACAGACCGTGGCCCACTTGATTGAAAGGATTTCCTCTAGTGTTGCGTCTTGGTGCTGGGGTTGGAAAAGTCGCAGCATCTCTTTGCCACTCTCTTTCAGATCGTCGCTATCCTCAAGCTCCTCGATATAAGGCTCTGCTAAATTGAGAGCCACCTTGGCCGAGTCGCCAATCTTGTCTGATGACTTCTTTAAACATCCCCGGCTCACTTGACATAAATGGTATCGAGCGTATCTGGCATAACTTAAACTCGCCGAGACAATCATTCGTGGAAAGTTTGCCATTGTGGCATCTACAATAACCTTACCACAGCACCCGAGAAAACCCTCCGTGCTCAGAACAGATAGCTCCCGTAGCCACGAATCAGTTAGAATGGCATCGCCCGTCTGTTTCCAGTTCTCAAGTAATGGAATCAAATCTCGATTCTGCACCTCCTCAGCCTTCAAGCGGATCAGTTCAGCTCCCAAGATGATTTTTTGATATGGGTTTGTGGACGCCAGTTTCATCACGTTCATCTGTAGCTTAGGATTCCCTGGATCTTTGGCTCGAGCTGTCATCAAACTGTCAGCCAGATCCTTGGGAGTCTTGTGATGCCGACCCATCTTCGCTGCAAGAGATTTGGCATCATCTGCCAGCTTAACCAGGGGCTCGTATCTTCCCTTCGGAAACACTGGTCGGGGTTTTCTTCCACCAGCTAAGACGGACGCTTGAGATGAGTTCAGCCTCTTCTCCTCTTCTTGCAATCGGGTTTCTAAGTCTTTGAGGGCTTCACACCCGTTGATCGTCAAGCGCTTGCAGATCTCATCTATCACAGCCCTGTTGATGAGTCGGCTATATCGCTTTGTCGCAAATTGTCGAATGGGTTGTTTACAGTCGGGGCAGAAGGGTATGTGCTTGGAGAACGAATGATAGAAATCTTTCAGTCCATTGAAGTTGCCCTTATTGTTCTTGGTGTAAACTTCATCCATCCCCACGAGTTTATCGAGGGATTTACCAGTGAAGAAATGGCCACAGCCAAGTACCACAATAGGGCATTCATCAAGGTTCACCTCAGCGTAGGACCAGAGCTTCAATAGATCAACTTGAGCATCGCTTTTGTCGCCACATTCTTGACAGTACCCAGTGGGGCAATCCTCTCCACAGAAGCTCGGGCACTGGTGACCACAGGTGAGTTTATTTGTACATCGTTCATCGCAAGGGAGTCGATTACATGGTGCAGAGCAACGTAGTCTACAAGCTTGGTGATGTGGGCAGGACCAAGTACAATCCTCAAAACATGGATCGCATTCCTCGTTGCACGGTAAGGTACAGGCAGTGTGAGGGCATCGGACCTGGACGTGTTGGTTAGTATGATATGTTGAAATAGAGTTAACAATCTATAGTGGGACATACCTCGCATGGTGCACTGCAGTCACCACAGGGACGTCCATCATGGCAAGTCTGAGGGCATCTGTGGTTGCAAGAATCGTAAAGTCGATCACAAACCTTGTTGCAGATTCCATGAACAACAATGGCATCTAGTCGGCAATTGCTGCAGGTTTCAGGACATTGATGGCCACAGGGAAGTATATCAAGACAAGGGTGTGGGTGACTGAAGCGTTTCGACTCGACATTCGTACGGCATTCCACAGTAATGGTATGGCCACAGAGAGGAAGGACTTTCTCAACTTTGGCTGTACATTTGACTGATGATAGATCCGATGTCTTGTGGCATGGCAAATTTGGCTTAATGTGACCACATGGAAGCTCAACATTACGGACTTGCACCTCACAACAGCCGCACAACTCTCCGCAAATTTTTCGACATTTGTGATCGCAAGTCTCTCGGACACGAGAACAAGGTTGCTGACAAAAGAAAGTCTCGTGTATCTTGTTTGAGTGACAACGCGCGGGACATTTGTGACCACATGGCTCAAGGCGCCGAGAGCAGGTGAGAGTGCAGCCACCTTCGGGACTCTTGACTTCAAAATCTTCTGGCTTGGCACATGTCATCCGAATTTCCTTGTGGCGGGGGCAACATAGTTCGATCTCTTTGCCAACCGAGCCTGCCCGCGAGAGCTGTTTGTAAACACCGGCCCACATGGGGATGTTGAGATAGGTTTCAGAGTTGCCAATCAAATACAGCCCATGCTGTGCTCGACTGAGAAGAACGTTGATGCGGTTCTCAGTTCGTAGGAATCCAACTTTACGTAGTGGATTGCTCCGGACCAAGGATACAATGATAACCTTGGCTTCTTCACCTTGAAAGTTGTCGACCGTGGCGAGCCGGATGGTCTGAAGGAGTTGCCTTTTCTCAAACATCTTCTGGGTACCAGTGGAGAGTTGTTTACCATTGGTATCCCTTGATGCGTCCTCAAAACCCACCTGCGCCAGTTGGTCGATGTCTCGGTCACTCAGACTGATGTCGAAGTCTTTGCCGAGAGCTGCCCGGAGTTGCTGAAGCTGACCAGTGTATGGTGTGAGAAGGGCGATATCCTCGGTCTTGTACACTCCCTGTCGTACTATATGTCGTACCAGCGCCGTGGCCATGTTTGTCTCCCACGTGTTGCTGAAAGACTTTATCCGAGTGTCATCTCCGCCTGAGTCCTCGGGGTGCTTGTGGTCCAGCCAGAAAAGGTTCTTTCGTAATCCCATCACGTCTGGAAGAGTTGAAACCGATTCGTGGTCCTTCAGCGTGGGATAGACTCGCCGAATGAGCTGTGAAATTTCTGGCCTCATTCTTCGTTGGACGTTGAGCTGAGAAAATGGTGCTGGAGCAAGACCAGGCTCGCCAAGAGCGCGCCGTTCAAACTGACTGCGGTCTAGCTGCCATAACTTGCCTGACGATGACTCGAGACTGAGTTCAAAGTTGCTAATTTGAGGTCGAAGCTGCTTGTGATCTCCGATCTGGATGAAGTGTTCAACGTCCTCCATCAGGGCAGAAATGATGTCGGCCTCTCGCAACTCTCCAGCCTCCTCGCACATGATACACTTGACCTTGAGACTTCTCATCAATTCAAGATGTTTAGCAAGGGATGTGGTAGTAATTCCAATGACATCGGCTCGGGCGAGGACTCGCTGGTCAACAGCATCGTGCATTCTTTGTAACGTCTCACGCTGTTCTTCAGCATCTTCGAGAGACTCGAAAAGAAATCCGATCTGGTCGTTGAACTGTTGCTCAACCCAGTACTCGGCAACGAGCCAACGCTCATCCTCTGACAGAGATCGAATGTCGTGCTCCGCTCGACGAATGATATCGCGGCAAGCCGATGGCTCAGTTGTGATGTTGTTGGGCCGTTTTCCGAGCCAGGCTTTCAAGAGATCTTTCGTAACCATTTTGAAGCCATCATCATCGACCATCTTCAACTGTTTGTGGATTCTGGGATGTCTTTGGAACAGATATCGCTCCAGTCCACCCCAGCTTGGCCCTTTGCGGGCCTGAAGCAAAGGTCCCAGCGCGTTACCAGCCGTTTCTAGAGAAGCCTCCCGTAGAGCATAAGCCTCACCCAGGATGCATCTTTCCACTCCTGTCTTTTGAGTTTCTTTGCTCACGACCCGAAGGTTCTTGCTGTCGAGCTCTTCTGTAGCACTGCGGCCACCAATGCTAATAATGGATTCGATTCCAACGTCGAGAAGGTGTTTGAGAAACTGGTCCAAGGCGTGGTTTGTGTAACAACTATTGAGTAAATAAGTTAGCTGGGTTCACTGGAAAGACCTGGCTGGCAACTTACATGACGAGAATCGGTCCCAGTTTTGCCCGCTCCTTGACAGAAAGCAAAATCCTCACGAGTTTTACACCGAGGTAGGACTTTCCCGTTCCTGGGGGTCCTTGAATGAGTGCATATTCGCTGGTAAGGGCTCCTACCAGACCACGACACTGGCCATGATCAAGTCCCGTAGCGTCCTCGATATCTTTCAAATTGATATCCTTCAGAGTTAAAGTTGGGTCCAACTTGAGTTGAGTGTTCTCGTCCCTGGTGATGCAGCTGAGTGGGAATGAGAATCCTGGTTTGCGCGCATACAACGGTGGTGTCATATGAGTCTTCTCATCAGGCGTCGGTAGAATCCATTGTTGAAACGCGATGTGATTCTCTCTCTGAATCTTTTGCAAGTTCTTCAGGATCGGAACGAAAGTATCCGGAATGATTCCGTTGAAGTCCACTAATACGCCTGTTGTGTTATCTTGAGACAATCTAACAAGGAGGGCCAAGTCGCTTTGCTCGCGTGTTGCGAGCTTGACAGTGATGCTCGGATCAGTCTTTCGTGAAACTGAAACGACACTGCTCTTTCTCGAGCCAGGCCCTTCTCGGCTCTGCTGTGTGTCTTTTAGGGTGACCTGTAAGAACAGAAGCTTTTTCTGCCCAGCTTCCGAAGCCGCGAAACACACGAGCGTACCTTCGCCTAGACGAAGGGATCTCTGCCACCAGTCACGCTGTTCTGCAGGTGACTTTTTGCGAACAAGCGGAGGGGCAACGAAGGACACGATTGCCTCCAGTCCATGTCTATGAGAGACAGAGATTTGTCTGAGCTTTGCAGATGTGTAGACTTGTGCTTGACTGTTCCTTTCAGAAGCGAGACCCAAAGACAAGTTGTCAGATTCAAGAATCTTTCGAAGAACATCGGTGACTGGACCAAGTATGTCATGTCTGACAAGCCGGAAGGTGGAGTCGATGTACCGTTGCATTGGGTCTGTAAGCACATGAGGATGAAGGAGGTTTGTGGAAGGAAGATACACTGCATGCTCAATCGTGATTTCTTCTTGGGTCGGTAGGATTGAGATGTCCCAGATGTCAGCAAAGTCGTTGTTGTGTCTGCCTCCAGGCATTTCGATTTCCCGAGGGAATGAAGACGTGACGGACTTTTTGTTCGCTTTGTTATCCGGCGAAAATTTGGAAGTGACTATGCGGGCGGCAGATCCAGTCATGATTCTCTTGATGACATTGAAGCGACTTCGAAGTCCATCGCAAAAGGCTGGAGCGAGATGCTGAGAGATTGTGGCGAGTAGGTCGTCCAATGCGGTAATAAGCGTGGGTACTTCATCACAGTATTGAACTCGACTCGACTTTATGAGAAGATCGTGAAGAACCTTGAGAACGACATCGGTAATGTCACATATTTCAGGATCCAGTGTGACAGATAAGGTCACGGTGGTCCATTTGATCTTGGCACACATTCGTTGCAAGAATGCAATGCCCTGATCACCACTTGTGCCACCAAACAACACAAAGATTGTCCCGACGAAAGGGCTGATCGAGAGGGGTGCAAGGGAAGGGTGTGAAAGAACTCGTATGAAAGTTTCAGCGCATTGAAAATGGGGGCCTGCGGTGAGAGAATTCATTTTGACAGTGGCGTTGATCCATGCAGGCCCGTTAAACTTGTCGTCAACAAGTTCTTTGGCGATTATTTGATGATAGTCCTGGCTGTCGCCCTTCAAGATGTTGAGAGCGCCTTCCCAGAACTTTAGAGCGTCCTCGATCTGGTCAGATCCACGAGATCTGGAGGGATCTTGGCGCAAAAGATTCTTCCACTCGTAGTACTCAGCACGAGCTTCGGGGTCGAGCTGATTGTCTGACGAGTGGGAAGGACGCTCACCGGTAGAGCCAAGTATATCGTGAGAGAACTGGCAGTTATCTCCATACTTACATGTTCCTTTCTGAAACTGAATGCACGGCCGGTTTGTGGTTCTGTTCTGGTTGGGATTGTTTTGTCGGCCGGGAGGTCGACCATTGCCTCTCTCTCTCCCTCTTCTGGGCGCCATGGCACCTGATAAGCAGCGAAAAGTGGATGGTTGGAAAGGATTTCTTCTTCTATAACTTTTTAGTTTTCTTAGTTCAATAAGAGAAGTATGAGATGGTGGTGAAGTACCAGTGCGTGTTCGAGTCGTGGAGTAGAGCGTGTCTGTTGAGCAACAGGAGAGGGTGTGAAGTGCAAGAGGGGTGATCTTACGCGTGAATAAACAAGAAGAAGAAAATAATATGCTACTGCCCAATGGTTCTGTGGTGATTCACTGCCTTCGCCCGAGTGTGGTTTGTTTGCTGTGCTGAGTGCTGCCAGTGTTCGCTCAGTGGCCACCCTCCTGCAGTGCCAGCGGCAGTCGTCCGTCTCCTGTAATAGTGCAGACGTGTACACTCACCCGTTGGAGTAAACATCTTCATTCTTATTCATAAGGCGGGAGAATTGGTGCGATTGGAGAGATGGCTGGTGATGTTTGTACATGGTGTTGTAACTTGAGAGTTGTTAAATTGCAGTCTGCCCTGTTTGGGGATACAATAGGTTAGCAGCTGCGTTGGTTCTTTTGGCTTGGTAGAACTGATGTGAGTAGAGAAAGAGTCATTGCCAGCGAGTTGTCGATAAAGGCTTAGTTGAATAGTCATCTTTAGACGAATCGTCGGAAGGTCATGTTTATTACCTCAAAGCTCTTGCCACGCAAACATGTTCACGAAAAGATGAAGACAAGACTCGCAACACAAGAATTTTGCAATCTAGTCAACACTCATTTGGAAATAAAAAGACATAATTTTATAGAAATGCACCATGTTTATTTAATTGTCTTTAATAATGTGTCGTTCATCAATTCTCGTATTCAAGTCGTTCCAACTCAGGTCACCCTAGACCCTAAACTCTCCTTAGTGCGGCTCCCATCTCCCGTCTCACGTCAGAAGCTAAACGAGAATCAAGCCTCACCAGTTACTCAATTAGGAACTTATACAAGCTGACAAAAACTCCAACATCAAGTCTCATCTACTCATCCTACCTAAACACCGCCATCACAGACCCAAAGTTACACAAAACGTCACCAAAAGCTCTCAACTCCCCTCGGCCTTATCAATCAAGATCCGAAATGACGCAACCACTCTCGCGCTTCGGACGTGGTACAAGGCCGAGACTACAAACAAAGATATGCCTCCCAATGAATTAAATGCATCGATTCTGCTGTTCCGATTTCCGAAGATGTACAGAAACAAAGATATCAATGGCGGTATTTACCCAAAGAATCTTGCTCTTCATCCAACACTTCAACCATCGCAATATCAGCACAGCCTCCAAAATGGGTTCTCAACCTCAAACAGACCTTACTCTTTACACAAGTCATATATGCCCTTGTATGTAAACATATACTATCCCTCAACACTCCGCTAACTCCTCCCCACAGTCGCGCACAGGGCACACATCACCCTCGCTGAACTCGGTCTCCCCTTCAAGGAACAGCTCATTGACCTCGACGCTCCCCGTCCCCCGGAATATCTGCAGATCAACCCCCGCGGCCTCGTTCCCACAATCATCCACCACGGTGAAATCATAACTGAGTCTGCTATCGTTGCGCAGTATCTCGTTGATGCTTACCCAAATGATCTTCTGCCAAAATCGTCGGACCGTGGTGGAGCGTTGGCTAGAGCGAGGGTGAACTTTTTTGTCGATACGTACACAAATAAAGTACAAGCGCATGTTATCAAGGCTATCTATAGGTCAAAAAGGGAGAGTGAGATTGGTCAGGCAGCTGATGATGCTATCGCTGGTGTCATCAAAGAAATTGAACCTCTTCTCCAAAACGCATCTCCTTTCTTCAACGGCAGCGATAAACTTACCTTTGCAGAAGTAAGCCTGCCCCCAAGACAAGACCCTTGAAACTCGCAACTAACACGCGCCAGGTTCTCACAGCGCCATTCGTCATTCGCATGTTCACCTTCGCCAAGCACGGCCTCCTACCAACCAATCTCCCCTCCCGCCTCAAGACCCAAGCCCCGAGCTTTTACAAGTGGGCACAGGTAATCAGCAACAACGCCAGTGTGTTAAAGATCTACAACGAGGACCGCATTGTTGAGGGAACCAAGAGGAAGAGAGCCAAGCTTCTGGCCCACGCTTAATGGTGGCTATGTATAGCACCAGGTTTAGATGAAGCCGCGTGATCCTTGCTGTTTGACTGGGGAAGAAGTTAAATCGATATGCAAGGATTTGAGATAATGAATTCGAAACGTAGATATGGTATGTTTGCAATCATTTATTCAATGAGTGAAAATTGAGTTGGGGTTAAGAATAAGGTGTGTATGCTTATGCAGAGCCTCGTGCGGCATTAGTTTAGATCTTGCATTTGCCACAAACCAATAAAACCTTCTCCCCCTGTCGATCTACCAGTTGTCCTAATGTTCCATTGCGATGTTCATATTTAGCAACAACAAATTTACCACTTCTCAAAGCCAAGAATCTCAAGTGGACCTGCCAATCCTCTATCTCTAGCCCCGTCCTATATCCCCTTGTTCCTAATTTCACCCGCTCAGTCATTTAAAGCGAAAAAGTCTAGCGAGAATACTTGTTAACAAAACCACCCCGGCAAGCCTTTCCCGCCCAGCTCTTGGCGCGTCGCATCTTCCCGGGTCCCCTTGTTAGGTGACACGCCGGACTCCCAGGCCCTTGCTCGATCTAGAGGTTTTGGCGATGACCTCTCCCCTGAGTGCCCTGTAACTATTGATTGATTGATTGATTGATTGGAAATGGGTCCCCGCTGTTGCGGTCTGTCTCCTTTTCTTTGACTAGGCCGCTTTGTTCCTTTTTTCCATTTTCCTTCTCTCCTGTTCTTATTCATTCATGCATGAATGCTCCAGTTGAGTAGGTAGATTATACATATTTCCTCTTTTTTATTTTTATTTTTCCTTTTCAGTCTTTCCTTGTCTGTCTCTGTCTCTCTGCATATTGATTGCTCGATCCTTGGGTGTTTCATTCGTTTCATCACCCATTCACTCCTTGATCGCGACAGACTCTCATTTACCTCACTTAAATTCTCTTTCTCTCTTTCACTCTATAGATCAGATCAGTCTCAGAGGTCAACACCATGCTTTCGCGCTATATTCTCCCGGCCGCCGCCATCTTTGGCCTTGTGGCTGCTCAAACCACCTCCGACTGCAACCCTCTCAACAGGACCGACTGTAAGCCTAACCCAGCTTTCGGAACCGAGTATCTCTGGCACTTCAACGACACTCCCTCCAGCGACCACTGGGATAACCATGTCGGCCGCGTCACCTACGATAAGGACAATGGCGCTCAATTGAGTGTCGTCAAGCAGGGCGACTCTCCTACCCTGCGCACCAACTTCTACTTCTTCTTTGGCCGCACTGAACTCATGATGAAGGCCGCTCCCGGTGTTGGAATCATCAGCTCCATGATGTGGCTCAGCGACGATCTTGATGAGGTTGACTGGGAGATTCTTGGCGCAAACGACACCCACGCTTCGACCAACTACTACGGAAAGGGTGTTGAGGACTTCACAAAGGCTGGATGGCACTATGTCAAGGGTGGTATGCAGGAAGATTACCACAACTACACGACAACCTGGACCAAGGAGGAGCTTAAGTGGTACATTGATGGAGAGAACGTCCGAACAGTTATTGCCAAGGAAGATCCCGAGAGCTACCCCCAAACACCCATGAGACTCAGCATTGGAATCTGGGCCGCCGGTGACCCTAGAATGCCCGAAGGAACTCGTCAGTGGGCTGGTGGTGGTGAGTTTTGATATGTTTCTGAAAGTTTGGGGTTATACTAACAAATTGCAGATACCGATTACAGCAAGGGACCTTACACCATGCAAGTCAAGAGTGTCTACGTTGAAGATGCCAGCACCGGAAAGGAGTACATCTACAAGGATCAGACTGGCAGCTGGGAGAGCATTGAAATCGTCAAGTAAGCATCACCCCATCTCTGACCAGGACCAATAAAATACTAACCAGAAACAGGGGTAACTCAACCGCTTTGGACGCCTTCTACAAGGAACCCGAGAAGACCACTGGCGAGAAGTGGGAAGCTCTCCCCGCCGGAACAAAGACTGGAATCTACGCCGGAGGAGTCGGTGCCGCAGCCATCAGTCTCGGAGCCCTCGGCTTCTTCATCTACCGTCAACGCGCCAAGGGAGCCGCCGAGTCCAAGAGAGCCGCCGGCGAGAACGTCGACCTGATGTCCTACAAGGCCGGCGAGGACACAACAAACCAGGGCTTTGAGTACAGCGCCTCCAAGTACTCCAAGGTTCCGGCTCAAGATTCTTAGAGAGGTTGTTTCTGCAACAAAAACGCATGTTTCATTTTTCTCATTTCTCTTATGCTGATTCTCGCATTTTTCTTCTTTTTTTGTAATCGGTATTCCAAGACGGGGCATATACACAAATTCTTTACAAGTTTATGCTACAGGATCGCGTTTTATTCCATACTGTAGCTCAGATACCACACAACACCAACCTAGACAGGAACATGGGATATTTATAGCAGGCTCGGCGTTGATTGATCAATTGAGATGCATTGTAACATTTTATCTCCGTGATCGCACACCCATATTCGATTGATAATCAACGTCAGTCCGATGCGATGAAATGTAGATGAACTGTAGGGCTGTCGTATAGAATTAACAAAATAGGATATATGTGGAGTCAGAACAGTCATGAATGGTCAGAGTTGGAATATGTCTTCTCCACATTGATGTCCCATTTTGTTAATTCTTTACGACAGAGACGATTCATGGTTTGACGTTGAATGCCAAACATGTCAATTCAGTCGTTTTCAGGGCGCATGCGACAGCACCCGGCGCATCTGCCGGTCTAATTCCAACCGTTTACCAAAAAAGGGTTCTCCTGTATCGGAGCTAAAAAATTTAAATAATTCGAGAAGCCCAATTGATCTGATAACTTTCTTCTCAACTAAAGCAAGCACTCTACTCTGTCAACTATACACTGAAGAATATCTACTCTTAAAACTACAAGTGGTGTCATATCCTCGCCACTAAAGACTCAACTCAA
Source organism: Fusarium anguioides (assembly GCA_012977745.1). Lineage (NCBI taxonomy): Eukaryota > Fungi > Ascomycota > Sordariomycetes > Hypocreales > Nectriaceae > Fusarium > Fusarium anguioides. Next base: position 16,916 of record JAALXK010000424.1, on the reverse strand, counting down.
CTGAAGCTGTTCATAACCAATCTCACTTACACCCATCATGTCTCTCACATTCCGCCCCGCAACACCAAACGACATTCCCCCTCTACTCTCCCTCATCGTATCCGCCTACCGCGGTCCCTCATCCCGCGCAGGCTGGACAACAGAAGCAGACCTTCTCGCCGACGAACGCATATCCTCTGAAGCACTCCTCTCAAAAATCACCGATCCAAACGGTGTAGTCCTTATGGCTTTCTCCTCCTCATCATCATCAACAGGAACTTCAACACCAGAAGATTGCGACACAAACCCTCGCCTTGTCGCATGCTGTGAAGTTCTCCGAAAGGATGAAGAGCGCAGTTATTTCGGTCTTTTTGCTGTTTCGCCAAAGTTGCAGGCTGGAGGTATTGGAAGACAGGTTTTGCAGTATGCTGAGAACTACGCCAAGAGGAGTTGGGGAACAAAGATTATGACTATGCATGTTATTTGGACGAGAGATGAGTTGATTGCTTGGTATATGAGGAGGGGATATGCTCGTACGGGCGAGAAGAGTCCTTTTCCGTATGCGGAGCTTGTTAATGGCAAGGCGTTGAGGGATGATTTATACTTTGATCATTTGGAAAAGGAGTTGGTATAAGCCATGCCATGTTTCGTTTGAGCGAGGATAGAATCGGTGGAAGAGAAAGAGTAGAGCACTTAGACTAATGAGACATGCACTTCATTTCGAGACTAAGCTTGAGCATCATTGCACCGAATCACAGAAACAGAACAAAGTTGTCTATGATATCGAACTGTATACATGGAACGTCGATCTGGAATCACCGATAAGCGTGCAGTCCTCTAGACAGGTACAGCTTTACCAGCCTCACCCCCATCGACACTGCAAACCTTCGAACAAGAACCCTCATCAGTTCGTCCATGAAGAAGCTCAATCCACTGAATCTGCTGATACGCTGCACCGCCCTCAGGAATAGTACCAGTCCAGTCCTCACCATTACTCCAAGCGTTAAAGTTCAGCTGGGCAGGATCGCGAGGGACTTGGAACGCGTTACGCCAAGTCTCCTTATCGTTGACCTTCCAGATTGTAGCATCGGGAGTCCAATCAATGGTGTGCTTAGCCCAGTCTGACCACTTCAGGCCATCGGGAAGTGTAGCTGCTAGATGAGCACCATCTACTGTCTCGCCGTCTTCAGTGTATGAGGGTTGGTTGGTGTAGTGGATGATAGTAGGATCATCCTTTGTGAGAACCTCAATATCGGCTTCTTGGGCGATAGAGAGGTCATCGCAGTTGAGACAGGTGAACATAGCTGTACAAGCACCAGGAGAACCCTTGGACCGAGCGTACATTCGCATCGAGACGTATTGATACTTGTCAACAGACTCAAACTCAGAAGCAGTCTGGAATCCATTGTGTCGAGCAGTTCGCATAGTCAACCACGTATCGCTCGCAGGAGAACTATCGTCATTTTCCTCAATGTACAAGTTGTTGTACGTGTTCTGCATGGGAAACTCTTCATTTCCGTTCTTCCACTTCTGAGGACCCCATGTTTGAGTGAATCCGGATTCCCAGTTGAAGAAGTCGGATGTGAAGCCTGCGTTTGCGTTGCCTTCGACGGTATCGATGAGAGGAGGAACGCCGGCGTATTGGGATAGGGAACGGAAGTCAAAAAATGAATGGCTTTTGTAGTATTGGGGTTCATCGCCTCCGGTCACATAGCAATCGCAGGAAGGATCCTGGGCGAGAGCCAGAGGAGCGATAGCGAGGAGAGATGCAAGGAGAAACTTAGTAGAAGACATAGTCAATGACGATTAATGTTTGGATATCAAAACAGGTTTCTTGGCTGGACTGTTGATCTTATATACCGCCTTTTCTATCTTCTACAATTTAATTCCCCTGCATGATTATAGGATCAAACACACAAGTGATTGAACCATATACGTCGGACGCTCAGGTCATAAATGCCAAGATATCTAAAAATCACACGAGGAGTATATAATTCGCTATGATAGGTGAGATCAGACTCGAGGATCTGCTTCCTTGTCGAGGAAATTAAGCTCAGGAGCGGGAAGACCCACGAGCTTACATTCGACAGGGATGATAGGGCGAGCCCAGACTCAATTGCTGAGATAATGCATTTGATACAACGTTAACGGACGAATTGTAATGAAGACTTGTTTTGTTGGAATTATCTGCCGATGGCTATTGAGGCTGAGTTAAGCTGAGCTGAGCTAGAACCAGAGTGAGGTCTTGGCTGACTTGAGGATGAACGCATTGGGATGAATCCATCCTTCGAGGAGCTTTAACGCCTGAAACATGGGCTGTAGTCGATCCTACGCTCACAGTAACGTTCCAATCACCCAAAGTCCCGTTCACGAACATTGAGTTCTGTCAGGCATTGTTACCTTCCATGACAGGCAAGTATTAAATACCAAAACATCATCCAAGTGGAAACTGTTCGCTCGGTCTCGGTCGGCTGCTACGGAGATTGAACAAGACAAAGACTGTAGACCATAGTTGACCCTTGGGGATAGAATCCATCGCAAGGCTGTGCATTGCATTCCTTTGAGGCTGTGTTGATATCTTGAGTATACTTGAAACAATTCTCTCATGGCCTAAAGGAAGAATTCAAGGCTAGGAGAGATAAACAACTCACCAAGAACTTGGCGAGGTCCATAGATCACTTCCCACCACCGGACTCTTCGGTACAGGATTCGTCTCCCTTTTGGACGCCCCAAACAACCTCCTAACTTTCCCTCCCACCCAACTTATCATCTGCCCAAGCATAGAACAAATACAAAAGTAAAGAATATACCACTCCGAAGGTTCAACCTCCAGCCTCTCAGGTCTATAGCTCTCAAAAGCCATCGCCCTCTTAACCCACTTCTCATCCGCACTCCCATGCATACGCCTCACAATCCTTCTCTTAACACCACGATATGCTACCGAACAAACGGAGGTCACGTTTCGTAGATTAGCTACAACGATGAATGTGAAAGCCGCGACGAGAACTGCTGTTATTGCTAGTGCTGGCTTGGGGTAGTCTTCGTTTACACTCCATAGCGCTACGCAGAAGGAGAGGGGCAGGTAGAAGATGCTGACGTATGTGAGGAGTTTAACGTTTTCGCCGAGACGGGTTGAGACGCGACTTTCGATGACGCCGCTGGCGCTGAAGAGCTGGGATATGTCAGTATGGAGAGTAGAGTGATGGGGGGATACGTACGCCTTCTCTGAGAGCCTTTGTTTTGGTGCGACTTGACTCAAATCGTGCAGATATATCCCTTAATCGATCGACTTGGGCCTCGATCTCCCCCAGAACCCTCCTAGTCAACACTCCTGAACCCTCTATCTCCCTCGACTCCTCCGCTGGATCAATCTCCATCCTCATATCCGGCCAATCCATACGAAACTTCCTCCACTCTTCAATAGCGTCATCAATAAGACCCTGAAAGCACTCCAGACAACTAACTATCCAGAAATACCGCCGCGATCGTGAAAATGTATCGTCATCGAATAATAGATTGTCGTGTTGAACGGGATCTAAGAATAGGGGATCGTAATCGATGATTGGATCAAGAGCAACTTGCATTCGACTCCATGCATTCGCGGCTCTTTGTAAGCATGTCCGTATTGCATCAAGCATGATATCTTCAGACTGGTATTGCCTACCATCATCCCGAGGTGCATAAGTCCGTAGCGGGACTTTGTGAGCGTCGTGGGGATCAGGTTCGGCGGCGGAGGGCTTCATGATCAAGATAGTCCAGAAAGACCCCTTCTCACGACGAAGCTCTTGATAAGAGCAGCCTATTGTGAAAGCCTGTTGCTTGATATAAGGGGCTTTAGCTCCGTAAAGACGTCCAAAGTTCCAAGTTGACTGTCTTATAGCTGCATCTGTTGGTTTCGTACACAACTGATACCATGAAATATGGAATGACCTCCATGGCACGTTTTCAGAGCCATGGAATATCTTTGCAGATGACCGGCAGAGTAAATGCTGGTTCATTATATTCCGAAAAGCTCTCCCCAGACTTGTGTTTAGCCCATTGTCGTTGAAGAGAAGTTTCCAGACTATGCTTGAGTTGTAACGGTTGCATTTCTCTTTCATCAAACCAGCAGTGATATTTGCTAAACCGTCCAGTTGAATGACTCGACACCATCGACCTTCTCGGTGTATTGGCTGATTTGGATCATCTTGTATAACAGACGGATCAGCGACGAAGCCATTACCTTCTCTTTCAAGCGCTGGTTTGACCATTTCCCAGCAGGATGGCCCTGTTGGAGGATTGAGAACTCCCTCATATATTGAACGGCCACGCATATTGTACACAGCATTCTGAGTCCCCCCTGGAGCGGTGAGATCAATAATGGTAAACCGATAGAGCTTGCTAAGAAGCTCCCGCGTAGGCTCGAGATACTTATCAAGAGAATGATCAACATCGTCATGGGCTCGACGATGTCGAACCTTGATACGAAGTTCACTTGTGTGAAACGATAAAGGAAGTCTTCCATCTGGAGGCACGGCATACAGATCTCCCAGCGCATGGCGTATCTTATCACGCTGCGCCCTCGTGAGGCCTGTCTCAATGAAGTATTCTCCCTCACCACTGTAGGTAATCCCTTCACGACGCATGTAAGCCATGTACAGATTGCGCAGTCCCGGGAAGTGAGAGTATGGAACTTCGAGACGAGAAATTTGTGATGGCGGTTCTTCAGGAAACTCCAGAGCGTCTTCATGAAGTGTATCGTCGATGTGATACCATTTCCCATGTTCCCCACGCGTGAGTTGCCATGATGGCATAAAGTCCGGAACAGGGCTGACAGCGGTGTTTGTAGGGACGCTTGTCTTCCAATCGCTGAGATATCCTATTCAGATTCTATCAGAAAAAGCAACAACAGTGACAGCATTAATTGTCTTACGGTAATTCCAATTTGGCGTTGGGTTAACAATCACGATACCCAAGCGTGGACGAAAGTCTAGCTTCTGAAACTGCGAATACTGATAATGTGAAGTAGGCAAATGTGAATTTCGCACATATGACTGTGGGCCAGAAGTGCAGAGTTGAAGTCTTTTTTTGTAAGACGGGGACGAGAATTGAAGAAGATTATCCAAGTTGTTGTCTTCTTGCGCTGCTTTCTTGAGACTGTCTGAGACATCCGAGAGCCCATCGTTGACTCGCTCTACTTGCCCTGGATCTTTATCTCGGAGGTGATGTTCATCGTATTCATCACCATTTTTTGTCTCCAGCTCAATGGTCTGGGTGGCCATAAGCGACACCAATTTCTCTAGGAGATCATTTTGCTGCTCATGGGCTTGTTTTATTCCTTGGATGAGTTGAAGACATTCAGACTCAAGATTTAGGTTTTTAGTAGCCATTGGCTAATATGTATAGATGAATATAGTGGATGAATATGTGATAAGAGGTTTGGATGAAGTTAGGACTGTGCGTAGATCTTGCTGGTGGTGTTTCTCGCTAGTGTCCTGAGTCTTGACCAGGATTATTACATGAGACCGCCAATGTCTGATCCTTCATCTCTAAGATTGAACGGCATCATATGCCATCACCTTGAAAATCCATCGCTCAGAGTTCTTTCTTCTAGCAAAACTAGAGGCTGCCAAATCTTGTGCACATAGTATGTAAATGAACGGCGTCCACGGGCTCCGCTCCGGACGGAAGAATGCCAATCTATCGATTTAAGCTCCCGTATTCCATGGCTGACTCAAGCCAGGCGAAAATAAGCAGTCGTCAGGCACACGTTAGCGTCCACCAACTACGTCGCCATCATCTTGATAACCATCAAACTAAACCTTCCTAATGAAGAAGCTTAACCCTAATCAAGTCTCTGGAACTAACAGCTGGCAAATACTGTCGTCAGCATACTCGTGATATCGCTTGCGTGTCCAGGCTTGATCTGGATTGACTGTTTCAGGGACAATATCTCATTGGATAACGTTACGATAAGGCGGAGTAATCTCTCCAGTAAGCAAAGACGTCATGTCGTATTGGCCCAATTATCGGAGTTAATTGGCCCCCAAAGCATTCGTCGCAAAAGTTCCAGGACGACAAGGACAACCCTTATTTCCGTGCTGTCGCGCGTTTTCATTCCTTTATCTTGTTTCGTAATTCTTGAATATGTTATAATACTCTCTCTTTTCCGTAGTTATCGCGGTGGAATCCATTCTTTAACGCGTCTTAAGCAATGGCGACGCAAACGAAACCTACGGGCGATGACGTCCAGTATGATAGAGATGCAGATGTTGAGAGTAATTATGGGATTGAAAGGGATGAAACACCAACTGAAGAGTCGCCTTTGTTGCAAAACAACACGTCAAGTGAGAATGGACCTTCAAAAGCATTCGTTCGACGCGCCTTGGCTATGGGCATGTTGGCGCTCCTCATGGTTGAAGTGAGCCAGTTCATTATGAACCCGCCTACCAAGAAGATCGCTGAAGATATTATTTGTCGACAATACTATCCGGATCATGCCCTCGGGGCATATAAAACCGAAGACCATCGTTGCAAGGATAGCCCTGTTCAGAAGACTCTGGCTATGGTCCAAGGTTGGGAGCAGGCTTTCGAGATGGGAGTCCGTAGGTGAACCCGTTCTTGTCAAGAGATCTTCGCTTACATGTGCTAGCAATGTTGACACAATTTCCATATGGTATTGTGGCTGATAAATATGGAAGACGACTTGTTCTGTTTCTGGCCATGCTAGGATGTTGTCTTTTTACGGCTTGGCTGTTGATAGTTTGTAAGTTCTCATCTGTTCCAATCATCAACATATCCTGACAAAATCCCAGTCTCGTTCCCAAATATCTTCTCAATTTGGGCTATCATCTTTGGATGCGTATTTTTACTCATTGGCGGAGGAGGCCAAATGGCCGTGGCGATGGTCTACACCATTGTCGCCGATATAGTTCCAGTTGAACAGCGAACAGACATGTTCTTCCGCCTCGTTGCTCTAACTCTAATCTTCAACGTCATTTTCAACCCGATATCCGCATGGCTCCTCCAATATGATCCTTGGTTATCCATGTGGATTGGCTTTGGTTTCATGGTATTCGGAACGATGTGCATTCTTCTAATACCTGAGACGATGCATCTTCGACGAAAGGATGATAAGAAACATAATGAAGAACACGAGAATGAGCAACTTAATGGTGTGTCGATAAGCAAGGATACTGTGTTTAAGCAAGCTTGGTTCAATATCAAGAATGATATGCAGCATGTTTGGCGATTCATTTTTGCTTCCAAAAGCATCATGATACTCATGGTAGCAATTGCTTTCTTCTTTCCTGTCAGGACTGTGCTTACGGGAGTTTTGTTGCAATACATGGCAAAACGCTTCGACTGGTCATGGTCAAAGGTAAGTCTACTTCCAAAGCTACGGTCAATCTTCTGACATTGCAACAGGCAACATATGTATCAACTATTGGAATCGCCTCAACAGTGGTGTGCTATCTTATCATTCTCCCCGTAACATCCGACTTTCTCAACAAGAGCCCTCGCTTCAAGTCCCGCCCCGTGGCAAGAGATCTTCTCCTCTCACGCATAACCATAACAATCATGGCAATCGGCTGTTTACTAATGAGCGTGGCCTCAGTCCCCTGGCTCTTCATCATTTCTCTCATCATCGTCAACATGGGCAACTCTTTCGTTGCACTCAGCCGTGCCTTGATCAATGCACTAGTCGAGCCGCATACTATTGCCACGTTGAATACTACCATCTCGCTTATTGAGGTGATCATGGGTCTTACTGCACCCGCCATGAGCTGGCTCTTGGGCAAGGGTATTGAAATGGGCGGTCAGTGGATGGGTCTGCCATTCATGGCTACTAGTCTTATGGCGATAGCTACGGCGATCATGCTGTTTATAGTGAAACTTCCGACATCTGGTGTTGCTCAGGCTCATGAGGGTTGAGCTGGCGGTTGCATGGGTACAGTACCAAGAGAGGTGTCTGGAGTTGACGGAATATTACATGTCCGTCTTATACTCCGTAACATAGCTATAAAGTTAATCATACACCTATATTACAATTATATGGGAATCTTGGTGCGTGTGGTGCACTAGTTCTTTGCTCCTAAGTCTTACAAGTCTACTGGCATCGCCTCGATACCTCTATAACAAGCAATTGTCGGAATCAACAAGGTTCAGTTGCCGCCCTGACTCTAGGTTGAGCGCACAAGTGTAGATTTTTTTTCTCCTCATGAAAGTTTAGTTGCTTTGAAGTCAAAATAGTTGAATTGTTACGTAGACCTCGCGCCTGTTATTGTTGGTGGTGGTTGCGATCAATCAAGCTCACTTATCGATAAGCGCCCCGCGGTTGTTGCCTGCTCCACCTCAGCTTCGGAGCCTCCAAATCAACATCATCATTCAACCAATTCATCCTCATCACAACTTTCTTTGTTCCGCCGTACAACGGACTATCGAGCTGGCCATCCATTTTATTATCGATATTGATATAGCGCGCATTGCTAGACCGCCGATCATACCCCCTTCACCATGTCGGACGACGAGGATTTCATGCAGGAGTCGGATGAGGAGCAGTACGCAAGCTTAACCGTGCATGCGCAGTGCATCACTAATTGTCACTAGGTACGATTTCGAGTACGAAGAAGACGATGAAGAAGAGACCGGCGATGTCGATATCGAGAACAAGTACTACAACGCCAAACAGCTCAAGCTGTCAGACCCGGAAGATGCCATCGCCGAATTTCTAGGCATCCCACCACTCGAAGACGAGAAAGGAGAATGGGGTTTCAAAGGTGTGAAGCAAGCTATCAAGCTCGAGTTCAAAATGGGCCAATACGACAAGGTAGGATCTTTCGCTGCTTCCAACCATGGTATGCTAACCGTGGTAGGCCGCTGAACATTACGCCGAGCTCCTCACCTACGTCAAGTCGGCCGTCACACGCAACTATTCCGAGAAGTCCATCAACAACATGCTCGATTACATAGAAAAGGGAGCAGACGGTCCCGAGGCTGTGAGATGCATGGAGCAGTTCTACTCTCTTACGTTGCAGAGTTTCCAGAGCACTAACAATGAGCGACTCTGGCTCAAGACCAACATCAAGCTGGCCAAACTACTTCTCGACCGAAAGGAATATGCAGCTGTGTCCAAGAAGCTTAAGGAACTACACAAGACCTGCCAGAAGGAGGATGGAACCGATGACCCCAGCAAGGGTACCTATTCACTCGAGATCTACGCCCTTGAAATCCAGATGTTTGCAGAGACCAAGAACAACAAGCAGCTCAAGGCTCTCTATCAGCGAGCTCTCAAGGTTAAATCCGCCGTGCCGCATCCCCGAATCATGGGCATCATAAGAGAGTGCGGTGGAAAGATGCACATGAGTGAGGAAAATTGGAAGGAGGCCCAGAGCGACTTTTTCGAATCATTCCGAAACTACGATGAGGCGGGCTCTCTACAGCGAATCCAAGTTCTCAAGTACCTTTTGCTTACGACAATGCTGATGAAGTCCGACATCAACCCCTTCGACTCTCAAGAGACAAAACCCTACAAGACTGACCCGAGAATCTCCGCCATGACAGACTTGGTCGACGCTTACCAGCGGGATGATGTCCACGCGTACGAAAAGGTTTTGCAGCGTAACCAGGACATTCTAGACGATCCATTCATTGCCGAGAACATTGATGAAGTCACGCGCAACATGCGAACCAAGGGCGTGGTCAAGCTTATCGCACCCTACACCCGCATGAAGCTATCTTGGATCGCTAAGCAGCTCAAGATATCCGAACCAGAGGTACAAGATATTCTAGGCTTCCTCATCATCGATGGCAAGATCAACGGTCGAGTGAACCAGCAAGAAGGACTCTTGCAGATCACATCCGATGCAGATGCAGAGCGCATTGCAGCTCTACAGGGGCTCACAACATCTATTTCAGACTTGTTTAATGCTATTTTCAGGGATGGAGATGGATTCCGTAACATTGAGCATTCCGGACCTGAGGATCAAGTAATGGATGCGTCGGGCATTCCTTTAGGCAAAGGTCATAGTCATAGGACGACAATCCAGCGTGGAAAGAAGGGCAAGCTGGCTCCGTCGCCATGGGCTTAGAGAGATAGTTCAGCCCAAAACGATGATGCCGACGATGATGCCGACGATGATACCGACGATGACACCGTCAGCGAAAGCACGGAAGAGTTTCGGGGCTCACCTTCACCGAATCAACCACGTATCCCTGACTGATCTGATTGCTCGTTCTCTTTGGCGGTTTCTAGATTTAAGCTAGCTTTGCTGGATCGAGAAGCAGATCCTGTTACAATGTTCTGCGGGTGCATCCGTGTTTGGGTGCTTGGACGGGATCTCACATGGTACGAGGGATTTGGCAACGGTTCAGTGCGTTTATTCTAGGCCGCCATCGGGTAGCAGCATCGACGAGGGACCAGTTGTTTCAAAGAAGATGATGAGGTAGAGGCAGAGGAAACGAAAGTGCAATGCAGAGCAGAGGGACCTGGCCAGGGCCGAAGTGACGCCGTATTCGGACTTGAAGCCCATGTCTCGTGTAGCAGAGCGAGCGAAAGAGTGACGAGTAATGTTATTCACTTTATACAAAGAATCCATAGAGCCTAATACAAATCATGTTCGGCAGTTGTGCAGGGCGGGCCCTCGTCAGGCTTTTGTGTTGTGAGCCGTGCTATACCGCCTCACACGATGTTTACGTACGTACGACTCAATAAGCTTGTATCGTACCCACTGATCTATGCATGCTTGCTCTCGCCAATGATGCCGAGACTAAGATCGCTGACCCAGAATGTGAACAGACCAGGCAATGCAACGTCAAAAGGTTACACAAGGCGGGACTTGGAGCTGCGAGGGGTAAAGCGGGCTCAAATCGCAGATGCGGCTGATGTCTTGGCCCACAAGCAAAAAGTGCGTGTTTGTCTTGTGAAAAGAAAAAGACAAGGTCTTGAAGTTTTAGACACGTTGACGTTAACGGCGTGGAGAGAGGGGTGTAACACCGCTGCACGACTGTAGACCTTCCGGATTCAACGGCGAAAAACATCTAGATTAGGGAGAGTCTATGATGAAGAAATACGAGGATTGATCAGGGATAAAACTCGCACAGGGAGATGGGTCAATGCTGGGGAAACACAAACAACAGCCAGATGCGGCGGGACATCAAGTGACTAACATAGACATGAGATAATGTACTGTGTAGGTAGAGAAGCAAGTAATTGGCCCCCTTGAGAGGTTGACTTTGTGAGGTGCAGAATCCATCCAATGCAAGGAGTTGTTTATTATGGCAGCGGTATATTCCATGGCTGCTGCAGAAATCAGCTCGGCGTGTCTCAGCGGCGCGGATGCGTATGCAAACGAGTTAGCAATGAAATGAATGGACGAGGCACCGTTAACCCGGAACATGTGGCATTCGACAGTTGAGACATGAGGCGGGAAGGATTCTTTGTTATATTTGCTTTTTTTCTTGTAGGATTACTCTCTTGATTCGTGATGTCAAGTTTAAGTTGGATGGATTAGGATAATAAATTAGTCTAGGTGGTGGCTTGTGAAGCTAAGAAATGTAAACTAAATCACAGTTGGTCTTTAGGCCGGAAAGTCTTCCGTAAGGTGGTTTTACGTTTATCATATGATACCGAGATGTGCTGTGATGTGATGCCATGTCTTGTTCAGCTCTCTCAATTGCCGATGTGGTATTACGTTCATATCCAGAAGGTCTTTTGCCTCTCAAAGATCCGAGCAAGGAATAACCCCTAACCCAGTAAGTTAAACCTAGCTCAAGAGTAGGTAACAGCGGCACAGACATTGCCTTTGCAGCCCGTAATGTAGTAATCTTTTGATCCTCTCTCTCTTCTATTCTGTGGCTGTAATGTACTGACACACCCTCCAACGCATCCACGTTGCGTTCGGATCGACCTTTTGTCCAATAACCGATCCATTCATCTTGACCTGGGGTCACACAACAGGTCTAGGTTCTAGGCTCCCCCCAGTCCAGTGTAACAGCAAGGAAACCCAACGGCTGAGCGATTCTCGATTTCAGAGGGGACGTGCGCACCACCATCACCGCTTGACGGATGAGATGGCTTTTTTCTTTTTCTTATACCTTGAACCTTGACTGGATAAACCTGGCCTTTGCAGTTTGCAGTACCGAATTATTTTGGAGCAGCGACAAAAAAAAAGGACCTGGCAGTAGTTCGGATAACAGCAGTTCATCACAAGTAAAATGATAACTGAGAGTGTAATAGTCGACAGTCACCCCATTTGCCAAGACCAAGCCTCGTCGTCAAAAGCAGGGGTCCAGGCACCCTCTCTTGATTGTGAATTATTGCCACTTAAGCAAGAGTGACAGTCTATAGCTCACGGATATGGAAAAGAAAAACTCTGTAGCAGGTTCTATGCAAGCAAGACGTTGCATCTATCTGCATCTACCTCACACCTCATAAAATTTGACTTTTTCTTTCGCGCACGATGAGGGAAACCAATCTCTCTCCCGTCCATCTCACGGAGGATTCATTCCCATAAACTTCCCGTTCCCGTTACGGCCCGTCTTCCCCGTTATTCCGTTGTTCCATTTGCAAGATGGACTTGATTTGTTGGCGAGTTTGAGATATACAGTATCATACAAGTCTACTGCAGTATACTAAGTTTAATGCACTGCACGCAGTAATGCTTGCTCGACATAATCGCTGTCAACAGGCACGGACATTGTAATCGTATCATTTTTCAATTCCATGATGCTACCCGTCTCTCCACGATGTGGTCCCTCCCGGGGAGACACGGATGTAAGTTCCATGGCTTGGCTTTTCCTTAGTTGCTCTTTGTATTGGTTCCATCGTCTATGATGGATCCCCCACACAAATGGATCGGGTTCCCTCAGTGCAAAAAAACGGTCGTAATATGAAGATCGAAAGCTAGTCAACATCTTAGCTCAGTTACTCAGGAGCATTGCTACCATGGAGTTTGAGGCACAGACAGGCACCGGCGCCTAGTCAATGTCACTTCGTACCTGGCCGTATTATCTCACTCCCCTTCTCTTGTCTACCCTCCAATATCAAAATCCAATTCTATAACTCTCTTCGTCATGGTATTGGCCGAACTACGAGGGTGTAATGCGTTTAATACCTACCAGACTGTGCGGTGCAGTACCATGCCCGTCACGAAATAGGTCCGGTTCAGCACAGCCCAAATCACCCGACCGCGAATCGATCTTGATGCTCTACCTCCACTACCTATTTCCTTCTAGCACAAGCGCTTTAGCCGTCCGTCATCCATCACGGTTATTTAAAAGTCGAGAATGTAATCAAATTAAAAAAGACTATTCTCCGTGCCGCACAACGGCGCAAGTTATCGTAGGTTTTGGAGTCTGCTTGCTTTTTGGCCCCCTCCCGATCACATCTGTATCGATAATCGCATCGCCCATCGTGGTTTGGGAGTGACAGGGCCATCGTCAGCGGGAGATCGTCATCCATGGTTCTCGCTGGAAAGCTTTGGCAATCTCTCCGCCAATCCCCTGCTAACTAGCAAAGCAAGCAGTGGGTTAACTACTTGTTCATTACCGTATCTTACCTTACACTGTTGATGCATTAGTTTGTTGGAGTAGGCACTGGTACCTTGCTTCGCTTGGAATGAAGAACTTTTGGCGTGGCCTTTTTATTGCAGCGGATATGCTTACGTACTGTGTTAGTTTGTCAGTATTTACACTCACTGATCCTTGATCATGGATGATGGATGATGGATGATGGATGACGGTGGTGATGATGCCTATCACAAGTCCAAGGATCGATTCACATTTCACAGGATTGAGTCTAACGTAGTGTAGTCTATAGTATGGAGTAAAGTAGTTTAGTATAACCCCCCTTCTCGTTCTGTATCACATTGATCGCCTTCTCATCGTCCTTAGAACAGAGTCTTGGCCCTCCCACAAGCACAAACTAGCCTGGCCCTCGTCTCTGTATCACCCACACCAAGGCACACATCCCGTCACTAGCCATATCTTCTAGCCGCTGCTGCCCTCCTCCTCCATAGTCTCTCTCATTATCCCTCACTTTGCAGGAGACTGACTGCAACTTGATACTTTACCGTCCTGCATTCGCCCTGGCTGCATTAACAAGAAATAGACTCCCGGGGATTTTCTCCTAGCGTAGTCTCCCTTTTTTTCTTCTTCGTTTTTGCTTTTTTGGTCTCATCTGCCGATGTCCTGATCAGCATTATGATCATATTTTCCCCGGGAATAACTACCTAGGTGCTATCCACCCATCTCAACGCTTTTTTTCTCTAATCCATTCCCCTGTTACCAACCTTCTGTGCCGCAATACTAGACCCCGCCGTGAACCCCTCTTATGTCTCGTCTGGTTCATGAATCAAAAAAAGACCTCACTCAGATCAGACTTGGCTTTGCTTGATCAGAGAGCCTAAGTAAGGGTACTGTTCCCGCTAGACTCAGAGCTAGGTCAAACACACCCGCTGTCCTAAATCCCTAGTCCCTGCTACAACCCCTGTCTCAATCCCTGCAGTGACCCCTAGGGCCCCATTGAAGACAAGCAAGTACAAACCTACGCGGCCAGTACCCGAGAGGGACGTCGGTGTCCGTTCAGTCAGTTCCGTCTGATCCACAGGCAGCCCGGTCGGTGGTCGTGACAGGGCGTTTGACAGCGCGCAAGATAGCAAATGCACGGCCAAGCCAGGGCCTCTCTCTCTCTAACAGTCTCCGACGGGCGCGGGTGGCTTGTTCTTGTCGTTTAATGTACCTCTCAGAGAGAGGCACAAACAGGCAGATCATTAACATTTTAGCACCTAAAAACGCCATCCTTCTCCTCCTGTTCCTATACTATTCCCCTCCCGTCTATTCCTCTCCTCCAATTTGGTCATTCTGAGAGAGTGAGAGTGAATTAGTGAGCTGAGTGAATGACAGACATACATACATACATATCACAGTGAGAAGAGGGTCAATTTCTTTACTCAATCCTCACTCGCTAGTTCGTTCGTTCGTTCGTTCATCATCCAACACAACCACAACACCACACACCTCCCATTAAATTACCTTGGATTACCTTGCTTTGGCTTTTGCCTTGATTTTGGTAGATCATTTCCACCCTCTCTTTATTTCCCCTTCCACCTTTCTCTCTCTCTTTTTTTTTTCCTCCATCAGAGGCATGTTCCAGCCTCAACCCACACCTTTCGCCTCCTCCAGCTTCGCGTCCTATGGCCTAGTTTCCGACCTGGACTTTGCCTTTCCCGTGCCTGCTGGAGGTGGAGGTGCTGGATTCTACAACTCACCTGCACCATCACAACAGCTGCAAACCCAAACACAATTACAGCAGCAGCAACAGCAGCAGCAACAACAACTTCCACAACAACATCTGCAGCTGCAGCAACAACGACAACAACAAATTTCTCCCCCCTCAACTGCGACTGCCATATCGCCGCCTTATTCACAAAACTCCACCTCCAAATCTTCCACCTCACCACCTCTAGCGCAACCACCGCCAAACCGCCAACAACTACCTCTGGACATTTTACAACAACAATCACAATACTCAACACAACCTCCTGGAGTGGTGCTCAAGATGGAAGATCAAGGGCAACATGATATGGCCGCTCAACAAGCTGCTGCACAGGACTATGAACCTGTCCTAGAGGTATATCGCATCTATTCATTCTCGCGGGGGCTTCCACCGCTCTCGCACGCGCCATTTGTCTTATCGCTAACCACGGGTCTCGTAGGGTTTTGCAGTCGGTAATAAAGTATCGAGCGATGTCATCACTCACGAGTATGCCAAAGCCGACCCTGTTTATGTGGAAAAGACTATCGTACGTTTCTTGTTGCTCTTTTCTTCGCTTGTTGCTAATGTCGCATGATATGATGTAGGCTCTTCCCCAAACCTACTCACACTTTCGCTCTATTCAAGGCGATGGAAACTGTGGCTGGCGAGGTATGTCCACACTCAACTCAACTCCATTCTCTCTCACTCTCCCCGCTTCTTGCTCCGCGTCTCCGCTGGCATGAAACATGTCCAGCATGCATGCATTGCTTGACGTTACCTTATCTGCTTACTGCCCATGTCTGGACTCTTTTGTGACAGGTCGAACTTGCGCTAATATCCTCACCAATAGCAATTGGCTTCAGCTACTTCGAGAAGCTCGTTGAATCGGGCGACCAGGCTAAGATCGAGGGCGAGGTTGCTCGACTAAAGAGCATGAACCAGCTGTTGAGCACCATTGGAAACTATCCTTACTATGATGACTTTGCAGATGAGATGTTTGACTTTATGTGTGAAGTCGCTGAGAACATCCACAATCCCCAGTATGCACACTCGTTGATCCACGCAAAGTGGAACGACCCTTCCGTCTCCAACAGCCTCATCTACTACCTTCGACTACTCACAGGAACACAGCTCAAGCTTGATCCTGACAAGTATAACCCCTTCGTGGAGGAAGGCAATGGTGTTGTGGCTTACAGTAGCCAACATGTCGAGATCCCCAACCGCGAGATCGAGCATCTTGGCATGACTGCTCTCGCCGAAGTCCTTCTCGTGCCTGCCAACATTGGTCTCGAGATTTCCTACCTCGATCGCAGCCCAGGTACTCAAGTCAACCAGCATTTCGTTCCTTACGAGCTCAACACTCAAGCGCCCATCATTCATTTGCTCTTCCGACCCGATCACTACGACATCCTGTACAAGGGACCTACAACACAGGTCCTTCGTGTCAGTGGCTTCACCCACAACACCAACATCACAACCGATCAAACAGATCTCGGCCAGTATTCGACGATGAACTTTGATCCGTTATCGCTTATCCCAGGGTTCAGCAACACAGGTGGTATGGGAGGACTAGCACAGTTTGTACCACCTCCCCCGGTCAGCTCGGCACCAGAACCCTTTTCTCCTGTGCCACCGAGTCCCTGGATGTCTTCATTCTCGGAATCTTTGCCTGCTGCGACACCGAGAGTGGCGCCCCCAGAGC